>CAIGRK010385805.1:0-11046 GCA_903798315.1 Fraxinus greggii | reverse complement strand
ACACAAACCAATAAAGTTTCATTAATTTTTAATCACACATTCTCCAAACAATACTATTTTATAACTCATTATTCTCAAATAAATTCTATCAAACATGCACTAAAGTTGATATGTTTAATGATAGACGTCACGTCATTGTTCAAACTCTCTCGTCGAGCTAGTTTCGAACATTTGGAGTCCGATTAGTGGTGTCAAATTGATTGAATAAAGTCAGAGTCGGGATAGCTGATTGTTTTTAGTGGTCGACTAGGTTGAACCCTTTTGTGGGCAAGTTTTCGAACTAAAGACGAGATATAGAGAAAAGTGATTGTCTAAACTTGGCTCGACTCGCTGAACCTCATTAGGTCAAAATTAGGGAGTGCTTACTAATGGTGATAGGTTAACATCTCTTCGCCTTTATTAGTCATAGTGAACATGATATAACTTCGTACGGTAAAACGACAAGTTGTCAAAGGATAAAAATAGGGAAGTTGTGAAATTCGGCTTTTTGACTTTTTCAAAGCTCTCTTCGATGGCGTCGATTTAAATGAAAATGCTTTTGAATAATTGCACAGAATTAGCAATGATTTAACATTTCAAATCTTGCCCATGTCGTTTTTAGGGTATGATTCGGATTTGGTAGACAATCGAGGGAAGTGATTAAGTCAAGTGTGTTAAGCTATTTAATTGATGCCCCCTGTGAATAGCTCCGTGGCGTAAAAAACTAAGGCCCTGGTTTGACAAAGGGCTTCTTTTTTTTATATAAATTGGTCAAACTTTATTTTTAAATACATTTTATTGAACCTTCAATATTTATTCATTTTTCAATCTACATTTTAAATTGGTTGAGCCAAGTTGAGTTGCTCAACCCACTGTCGAGATCGGTCCATCACTTAGTCCAACTCGCGCTCGCACATGGGACGAGTCGAGTGCTAGGCCTAGACTCATTTTAAAACATTTCAACTCTACTCCTGAATTTTTTTTTTTTAACAAAAATTTTGCATTTTCACAGATTGATTACGAGTTGGCTCGCTCACATCAACTAGCTCGTCTTGCGCACGAGTGAAATCTTGCGAGCCAACAAGCAACTAGCAATTATGAGAATAAAGCGCTCTACTAACTGGTTGTCCGGACAATTAAAAGAAAATTAACGATATTCATAGTAAGAACTATCGATATCGTTCTACGGATATATATATATATATATATATATATATATATATTTGTAATTTGATGCATGCGATGATAAAAAATTTACCATAACAAAAATGTCACTTATATATTAGGTAAGATGATTATCGTCAATTTTTAGTATCAATAGCATTATTCTTAAAAGAAACATCCTTTTTTATCATTTTATTCAGTCCACTAACTGGCTGTCAGGGCAATTAATAAATATTCAAANTCTTACTCTACTGATATATATATATATATATATATATATATATATATTTGTAATTTGATGCATGCGATGATAAAAAATTTACCATAACAAAAATGTCACATATATATTACGTAAAATGATTATCGTTAATTTTTAGTATTAATAGCATTATTCTTAAAAGAAACATCCTTTTTTATCTTTTTATTCTGTCCACTAACTGGCTGTCAGGGCAATTAATAAATATTCGAAGTCATCAATCACGGCCTATTGGCTGGCTTTTACTTTTATTCATTTTTCTAGTCTTTGGTGGCATAATATAACTTTGACCACGTGAATAAGAATCAATTTTTAAAGGAAATTTTAGGCGTGTTCGGTAGAGATTAAAATTGAAAAATTAGTCTTTATTATTGATTTTTATTAGATGAGTGTGTTCCAATAACGACTATATTTTCAATTTTAATTGACTTTTAATCTCTACCGAACACGCTCTTTATAACATTTCCGACTTTTCAGAAACATAGCATGCAATTATAAATTTTTAATTTATAGTAGTTACCTCATAAATCTTTGAACATATGTACATACGAAGAATCACTGAAAGGTCTTTGTTCGAATGATCGTTAATTGATCAAAATCGAAAGTTTGACCTTAATTTGATCAATTTCTAAAAAGACGGGAAATAATATCTTCAATTAAAATAATTAATATAAGAAAATAATTAATAAACAAAAAAATTTACACAACACAAAGAAAATGGTATATGGTTGTTCTCCACCTAACCCATGCACCCATTCCCCACTTGCCATCGCCTCCACTTCCATCCTTAACCGGACACCACCCACTCCCGCTCCCTCATCCCGCCTCCTCATCCCGCCGCAATCTGATTTGGTTTATAGGCAAATACGTCCACCAACCTACATCTCCAAATACCACCTCTATCTTCAACATCAAATGCCACCACTTACATCTTCATACTGTCAACCCCTCTCCACCATCCCAAACCGTGAATACCCTAATCATTAAAGTCTATTGGGCAGAGCAATTTCTTTCAATTTTCTACCAATTGACTGAATTCTCAAAACCCTCAAATCTACTTGAGCGAATCCTCTCAATCTCTTCTTACACCATTCACTGTTATTCCTTTATAGCCTTAGTCGTGATGACGCAGACCGTTGTTCCTGTCAATTCTCCACCAGTTGCCTATGTTCCTCTTGATTTTTACCATTTTGCTCTATCCGATTGGTGGTAGGGGAAAGCCGGAAAGGGAAAAGCCGGAAAGGGATTGATGGGTTGAAGATGGAAATGGTTGGGTTTGTTGTTTCAGATGAAGGTGGTAGTGGTGTGTGATAAAGTGTAATTTATATACTTACACGGGCTTCTATGCTGAATTATTTATTGTTAATTGACCAGATATCTACTTAACTTAAATTAAAAAATGTTAAATGTAGGTAAAACTCAATTTGAATGCATTTGGATGAAATTGGCATGAAAAAGGTGTAATTGAAGATCAATCGGATCGCATATAATCAATTGAAGCATTATTGGAGAAATTGGAAGAGATTCACAAATTTCTAGAGTTAAATCCAATATTTAAAAAGTTAAGGGACCTGATTGAAAATTTTTGAAACTTGCATCACATAATTACGGACGATATTGGATGACGATGATCAAAATAATGAAGATTTGAAAAAGGACTAAAGATGCTATTAGAAGGGACTCAAGTAGTACCAAGAGAAGAAATTAGGGACCAACTTGAAGTTGGCGAAAATTCGAAGGCTTGCGATCGCAATGCCTCTTGAAACCGCACATGCAACTTAAATTGTTTACATGTTGGATCGCAGGCCATTTGCCACGGGCAATCGAGGCATAAAGCATTTGGTTTCCTCATTTGATCCAACATTTTGTTGGAAAGCAAGTGGGGGA
This sequence comes from Fraxinus greggii, assembly GCA_903798315.1. Classification (NCBI taxonomy): domain Eukaryota; kingdom Viridiplantae; phylum Streptophyta; class Magnoliopsida; order Lamiales; family Oleaceae; genus Fraxinus; species Fraxinus greggii. The sequence goes on along the minus strand of CAIGRK010385805.1, from coordinate 7,760 downwards.
CGAATCTTGACTTAATTCTTATCCTATAAATACATATATTCATCTACACATCGAGGAGAGGGGCAAGGAGGCTCTTGTATATAAAAAATGCATATTCCATAGATTCAAAGGGAGTCATTGATAGAAAATTCATGTTCTTCGCAAAGATTTGAAGAAGCTTGTTATACTAAACTTATTCATTCATAATTTTCATGCATATTTGCTTGGGTTGAAGAAGAACATATCAAGGCGATATTGATCAAGAATTATTGAAGGGATTCAAGATTCAATATCGTTTCCCTTTTTCTTCCTAACTTTCAATTTCGAATGATGTTGTATTTATTTAAATCTTATTCTTGTATTATTATGATGATTGGTTAGCTGTATATAACTTTGAACATATTGTTAGGATAAAGTTGAATCCTATGTTAGTAAGTTTTAATCTTAGGGTCCGTTTGATAGCAATGATGGGAAATGGATGGAAAGAAATTTATAGGGAATTAATTTTCCTAGAAATTGTTTTACTGGGAGTTGTAATTAATTGTGTTTGATTGGTATAATTTTTTATAGAAAAATGTTGAAAGTTCGGTGTCTATTTGATTTCTTTTTTATGAAAATTGTCCATTAAATAATGTTTTCTACCATTGTGTCTAGAATTTTTTCCAATTTCAAAAGAAAAAAAAAACCTTTACAATATTTACCCACCAAAATATCAAGAACTTATTTTTCTCAAAAAAGTGGAAAATTTGAATAGTTGGAAAATATTTTATCTAGAAAATTTTGCTTATCAAACACTATAAAAGTTGGAAAATCAGTCATATCAAACAGGGACTTAAATTCCGAATTTTGACAGCTTAAATGTTTGTTGGGTTTGAATGATTATTTGGAGTTTAATCATTTTCTAGTTACCACTAATTGAATATATTTATGATTTCTATTGACCTTCAGGAAAAGAAATATGAATTTGAAACAAGTAGCAATCATTGTAAGGTCCTATAGACGTTAGGGATAATTGTCTATACTTTGCATGATTCTATTGAACGTTCTTGTGATTTAATGCACGCTCGCATTCAAAATGGAGATATTATCGAGTCGTAGGGGAGGATGTATTTGATTCTACTCAAAAGATATTATTAAACAAAATAGAAATATTGATCTTCATATCCAAATAATATTATCAAACTGATAAAATGGAAGAATATAGGGGTTTCGGGGTCCTAATGCTTATCGACTACAAAACAGGGGCTTCAAATTTTATTTTTTTTTATTTCCTTTTTCCTGCAGGATATACTATAGTAGTAGTACCAATATTGACTCCAGTGACTGCCAGTTTACTTTCTTTTTGCCAAATTATAACCTCAACTTTATTGTTTTTGGACAGAAATCTCAGAAAATTGAAGTACATGGATAATTTCCATCAATTTGATCTTCATTTCAAGAGGCACTGCGAGGAGGGAAAACTACCAAACTATGTAGTAATTGAACAAAGATATTTCGGAACTAAATTGTTTGTAGGAAATGATGATCACCCTCCTCATGATATATCTGAAGGACAAAAATTTGTGAAACAAGTCTATGAAGCACTAAGATCAAGTCCCCAATGGAACGAAATCCTCTTCCTAATCATATATGATGAACATGGGGGTTTTTATGACCATGTTCCTATCCCAGTTGAAGGAGTTCCTAGTCCCGATGACATTGTCGGCCCTGAACCGTATAAGTTTAAGTTCGACAGCCTTGGTGTTAGGGTTCCGGCAATTTTGATATCTCCTTGGATTGAACCTGGAACAGGTAAGCATTGTGTATTTTGTGCATGACTCGTATGGCATGTTTTGGTGTGCTTGACTGAATTGGATTACATGATTCAGTTGTTTTCTCTAGTCCCATCAAGTGCAGTATATCAAACACTTCAGTATGTTATCAACAATAGAGCAATGTTTGATATGTTGAACTGAATTGGAATGCGAACAATTAGTTGCTCTTTCTCGTCTTCTCTAGTGAAATATACAAAACATGCCGTTATGATTTTAGGGTTATTGTGGAGGTTGAAAATTGCTTATTTAATTGATGTTGGTGACGAAAATGCAGTGTTAAATAGGCCTTCTGGACCATACCCTACTTCAGAATTTGAGCATTCCTCAATTCCAGCAACTCTTAAGAAGATTTTCAACCTGAAAGCTTTCTTGACAAAGCGAGATGCATGGGCAGGCACATTTGAAACTGTCTTAAACAGGACTACTCCAAGAACAGATTGTCCCGGTAAATTTTAATTTACATAGTTATTATCTTTTTTTCCACTTAATTATCTAAATGCATATAATTATACCATGCAATCAAAAAATAATTGAAAAAATCCAAATCCAACGAATTCATGTTGTCTTCTTGAGAAAAAAAATTGCTCTATCTAGTGTAGAAAGAATTACAACCCACCATAGCCCCAGTAGGATCCTTTCTTTTAGCGTTTAGGCTTTGCCTAGACCGGTTTTCAATTTTATTTTTTTTGCTCAAGTTCTATCCTCGGGACAAATTGTGCGAAGTCTAGCCTAGGATTTGTCACATTTTGACACTTCGACTCTAGTGGGTGACCTCATGGAGCCCTTTGCAAAGATACAAGAATGAAAATAATTTCGTGGTTGATCTTCCTTTGTCTCTAATATTATCAGCACTTTATGTTTGCAGTTACTCTGGCGACACCAGTGAAAATGAGGGACGCTGAACCAAATGAAGATGCACAACTAACTGATTTCCAACAAGAGCTGGTGCAAATGTGTGCAGTGTTGAACGGTGACCATACAAAGGACATTTATCCTCACCAAATAGTCAAAGACATGAAAGTTTTTGAGGCTGTTGATTATATGGAAAACGCATTTCAGAAGTTCAAGCATGACTGTGATCATGCTAGGAAAAATGGAGCTGATGAATCCCACATTGTCATCCTTGCAAATCCACCTATGAAAAAACACGATTCAGAGACCATAGCGAAGAAGATATTTTCGTGTTTAACGTGCAGTCGTGATTAAAAAAACCAAATCGATCCGAATATTCTGATGTTGTTGGTTTACCCTTCAGTATTTGTCTCTACTTGGTTTTATATTACACCAGTTCATGTACCTATTATTTTCTTACCATGTTTGCATGCTTAAAATTTAGGTTTAGAAGGGACAAAAAGCATATTTTATTAATGTCTGAAATGGTACGAATTTGGTTTATATCTATATATATTAATTCATCTTATATCTCTTCCTCGTAGGCTAGTACGTACCCTTGCAACACATAAATCAGTAGGGACTTCGAGAATCGCATTTTTTTTTTTTTTTTTTTGCCCTTTTTACTATTGTTTTCTTTCTTTTTTATTAGGTTTCACTAGTCGAAAAATAAAAAGAACTCTACAAATCAAATAATAATTATAAACTCACGAGTTATCCTTAGGTCTTAACCAAAATTTTCACTAGTGACAAACTGAGTGTGAAAATTCTCAATTTTTTTTTTTTTTGGGAAAACATTGAGTGAGTTTTGTTTTGTGTTAAGATGTGGTGAGAACTGAGGAATAATAAATGTAAATATTACACTTATTTGGGCTTCCAAAAGTATTGTTTGGGAGTAATTGTATGATCTAGTACTTAATTTAGTGTATTTATTGATTATCTAAGTAAAAAAATTCGATATCATACGAGAAACGGACGAAATGAAAAAAAAAGAGGATCGAAAATGGACAAAAGTCCGAAATTAAGGATTAAGATATCGAGTTTGAAAGTTAAAATACTTAAAAAGAAATATCGAAGGACTTGGGCAGAACGATAAAGCAGGTTCAGGGACCTAATCTCACGATCTGAAAACTACATAGGTTATTGCATTCACAATGCCCCATATAGTTGTGATCAAAGAACATGAAACAACATGGAAAATGAGCCAAACGAACCGACACTGGTCAGGCCCATGCAATCACATTGGCGAGACGCGAGACAGATTTCTGTTTTTCTAATCTAATTCAACTACTTCTTCTCTATCAATTGGTTTACGATTTTAGACCTATATATGATGGTCAATTTAAAGTTGCGCCAATAGGGTGGTGATCCCCCATATGATCCCTTGATTTATCGGCTATTGGTGTGATGCTCAAATTATCCGACCATTAACAGATCGGCTCCCTTTTGCTTTTCAATATATTAGTCAATTTATGCAATCTCCTTGGCCGACCTACTTGGCTATTGACTATCGTCTTCATCGCTATCTCAAAGGTACCTCTGGCCGCGGTTTGTCATTTTCTTTTGGAACTTCTATACATTTGGAGTGGTTATGCTGCTACTCACCGTTCTATCATCGGTTGTATATAATTTTGGTGGTGCACTTATTTTTTGAAAAAAAAAAAAATATCGTGCTTTGTCGTCAGCCTAATCTGAAATTGCACAGTTTCAGGCCTTGTTTAGGGAAAATGGTGTTCCATGACTTTTTACTACTCCTATTCATGCTTATAATATGTCTAATATTTTGATTGCTAGTAATTCAAATTTTTGTGAGCGTAATAAGCACATTGAGGTAGATTGTCATTTTAGAAGTAAGGCGTTTGGTTGTCATGAGATTTCTCTGTCACATTGTCACCTGTTTACGGTTTATAAATTGATACTTTTTGATCACTTTGAGGGCGTGTCAATAGATTGTCTAAATATGTTCTATTTCCTAATATAGAATATTTGATTGTATTTCCTAATTTAGGAGATTTTGTTGTGCGTAATTATATCATCCCTAGTATAGGAAATTTGATTATAATTTAGCTTATTCATAAGAGGTAACTCTATTATCTAAATGAGAAGCAAACATCAATTGCGGTATTCAAATCAAATCCATTATTTATATTCTCAACCTTATTGTGTTGAGAGTTGACGAAGTCGACCTATGCCCTTTGAGGTTTCATCAATAATATTCTTCAAAAGACAAATGTTGCAATGTGTTTGTTGAAATATACTCCACGAACTTAACCCAATTCTAACAAAGTAAAAGCCACATGTGAAGAAGATTAAAGGCTCGAGCCAAGTAGGCGAACCCATCCCTACCCGAGCCAGCAAAGAACCACAATGAGAACACATGGGAAATGCGCAAGTCAGGGCTAACACATGACATTAATGTTAATAAATAGAACGTCAAAATGGAATCGGTTATAAATTAGTCAATGAAAAACCTCCACCTCTCATTTCTTTTTTTAAAATGACCAAACTACCCCAAAAGCTTGAAGGAAAGTCTACAAGTATCCCCTCATTTAAGAGTAAAGTACGTAATTCATATATTTCACTCTCAAATATCTATTTTCCCTCTTGTTCCAAGTTTGAGCATTGAAACCAAAGAGCTTAGGAGGTGAAAGTCATTGTTTGGTGAGAGGGTTTTTTTATCCGATTTTTATTATTAACAAATTGGCACTGTCTGTAAAAAACAAAGCAAAGCAAGCCAAGGAATTCTATACTCCGGTGGAGAAAAAATTGAAATTTGAAGGAATGAGCCAAGCAAAGGAGGGGGTAGTATCAACCAGAGCACTGGATAATGAAAATTAGGAGATCGAGAGTGTCCTTACCAATGCAGAGGCAACCTCAACAGTAGAGGTTATCTAGAGGATTAAAAAAGGATCTCAAAGTACTATTGGCATAATGTAGTACCTTGTGCGCAAAGATACAACGCCTGGAAAATAAGCATACTAGGAAATGTAAGCACACAGGTAATCCACAATCATTGACTTATTCAGTTAAATCTATAGAGCCTAGAATTAAAATTTCAAGAATCGAGGCTAATGTGGTCGTCATTCAGGCCGTAATTGCGGGGGAATATTTTCACCGAATACTCTTAGACAATGAAAACACCGAAAATGTGCTACATAAAAAGGCATTTGATTGAATGCAAATGGGCCACTCTATTAGTAAAGATGGTAGAAGTGCCTCGGGCATACCAATGACACATGAATTTCAACAATGTAAGGATAAATTCACGTACGATGGAATCCTCAGAAGGATCACATGAAACAAACAAGTATAATCATTTGCCTTTGTCAATCTCATGTAGGATGTTCTACTAATAAGAGCTCCTAGGAATATCATTGCCATAGTGGAAAGGGGTAATCCTGGGGATAAATGGAGATTAATGACTCTATTGACCCCACATAACTGATTAAAAGTCAGAAGCGAATATGGTTGAAGAGTCAAAAAAATTTTTGTTAGCATAGAAGATAAGAGCAAGCTATGAAAATTGGCAAAGAATTGTGCTAGGCTATGAAAGGATTACTAAAAAAAGTTCTAGCCGCGAACCTAGATGCGTTCGTCTGGAAGTACACTGACATGGTGGTAATAGATTCTAAAGTTGCGAGTCACATATCGATCCAAAGATCAAACCCAAGATATAAAAGCATCGGCCAATGAAAGGGTAAGTTATTAAAGAATAGTTTTATCATCGAAGCTCAATACCACATATGGGTATGTAATCCGATCTTGGTACCAGAAAGTAATGAAAAATAGCGAACGTGCCAAGATTTTACGGACTTGAATAAAGTTTTTCCTAAAGACAGTTTCCCACTCCCAGAATTGATCAACTGGTGGATACGACTACAAGGTACGAACTGCTAAGGTTCATGAGTGCATATTTGGGATATATTCAGATCCCTATTTATGGAATTGACAAGGAACATACCGCATTCGTAATAGATCGAAGATTGTACTATTATAAGGAGATGTTATTTGGGCTCAAAAACGCGAGGGCTAGGTACCAAAAACTAGTGAACAAAATGTTCGCCGAGCATATAGGAAAAATAATGGAAATATACATCGATGGCATGCTTATAAAAAGCCTTCAGGCCGAGGACCACTTGAAATATCTAGAAGAGGCTTTCAACATTGCAAAAGTACAGAATGATACTCAAACCAATTAAATGCAAACTTGTTTGAAGTTTCACGTTTGATAACTCTTGACATAGTCCACCAAACTTAATTGATTATTTACTGCACAGATTCAACAACGGTTGTGAAGCAAAGAGAAATGTAAAATGGAAACTCCCATTGGTAAAAAAAAGGAAAAAGAAAAAAGAAAAATTACAAAGCAAGAAACGTTAGCGCTCTAGATCTATTACATAGCCAAGAAGGCTTGCTTACTAACTAAATCTATTACATAGCTAAAAGGTAAATCTTGTGGATTAAGATACCTTGCACATATCTTATCCCTGCATCTGATCTTTTTCGTCCAAAACAACCTCTAGAAGTTGACCAAATGTTTGTCGATAAAAAAAACGCATGATGGTTTATCACAATATTTGGAACTATGCCTAACATAGTGATCTCTCGCAGATGTATACCTGAGGATGTATACCTGAGGAAGATGCAAAAACATGGCAACCTTGCCAACTTCTAAACATTGTCAGCCAGTTTCTGGATTATGTACGTCGAATCAAAGTTGCAAAAATGCAACCGTATCATTACAGGAAGAAGATTAGGGTAATTCCAAAATTTCGTCGGATGACATAAAATATTTGGATAAGGCTTACAGAAGGTTCATCAAGAAAATGTAGTGTGTTGGAAGAAAATGGGTCGCCCATGTGGGCTGACCTACCTGACCCGACCCGACCCGACCCGAATTATATAAGAGTGTTATTGGAGGGAGAAGTTGAGGAAGTTTAGAAAATTGAATTTGAAACTCAATTTCTCACAACCCACGACTTCCATATACAACTTCCACAACAAAGAAAAATGATACATATGCAAATTCGTAATCTCTAAATTGGTTCTTGAATTGTGGCTATCAAATTCCTTCCT
>CAIGRK010385785.1:0-10122 GCA_903798315.1 Fraxinus greggii | reverse complement strand
CTCATCGCAACGAAAGCAAACAAAAGGAGGAGGTGCGTGGCATTTGAACCAGGAGATTGGGTTTGGGTACACTTCAGGAAAGAGCGCTTTCCAGAACTGAGGAAGTCTAAGTTACAACCACGTGGAGATGGTCCATTCCAAGTTATCGAGAAGATCAATGATAATGCCTACAAAGAGGATCTTCCAGGTGAGTATAATGTAATCCTAAAATCTAGACTTATGACCTATTCGCACAATTTTATTGTAACAAATCAAAGATCGACCATATACATCAAGCATAAGGCAGTAATCGATCCTCCAATAAAGTGAAATTGCGATTAAAATTCAACAATTAGTTCAATCTAATGATAGAAGAAGCATGACTGGATCTATAAATGATTTAATAATTGTTAAACCAATCTCAACAACAAGTAATTGAAATTGAAACTTAATATAAACTTAATAAATAGTTTGATTAAATATGGAAAAAGCATGACTGAATCCATAGAAAATCTAGTAATTATAAATTCATGAAAAGAAAAGTCTAAATCCTAATATTATTCAGCAAGAAAAGACCAATTGCATGAAATAATAGATGTGAAATCACCATATCCAATTGAGTTCCTCCCTTGTTTCACCAAGATTATTAGTTCTTCATGAGTTTCTTGAGTCAAAATTAATGGAAGAATGATGAATAATGAATAGTGAGGAGTTCTGGGTCGTTTTGAGGTCATTTAGGGTTGAAAAATCGTGCCTCAAGAAGTTACCAAAAGTGTTTAAGTCATAGAAGGAAACTTGAAAATTTGGGCTTTCTTTATGACTATGCGACCGCATGGTATTAATCTTTGCGGTCGTAAGGAACAAATGTATCAGCCCTTTTGATTTGCTGAAAATGGTCATACGGTCGCATGGTATAAATCCTTACGGCCGCATGGTTAAAACATTTTTCCGCCAAATAATTTTTGATATTTTGGTCATATCTTCCTTTCGCAATGTCCGATTGAGGTGATTTAAGATGCGTTAGAAAGCTAACCTAAATGGATACAACTTTGCTTCACATGTTAACATCCAATTCGGTCGTCTATAATGTCAAAAACTGGTATACATATGAGGCTGGGAACCGGTGAAAACCTTTTCAACTTGAAAGTTGATATNAAACGTTTTTTCGCCGAACAGTTTTAGTATTTTGGTTGTATCTTCCTTTCCCAATGTCCAATTGAGGTGATTCAAGATGTTTTTGAGAGCTAACTCAAATGATTACAATGTTACTTCAGATGTCAGCTTCCAATTCGATCGTCTACTATGTCAAAAAAAGGTCTCAATATGGGACTGAAAACTGGTGCAAAACTTTTCAGCTTGAAAGTTGATATGTGATAATGTTTTGGCTGTATTCCATCCTTTGACTCATTTCCTTATCCAATTGACCTCTAACACTTTTGAGTCTTCATCATAAGGTTAGAAACAAATTTAGATTATTTGTATTTTAGTCCCTAAACTTTTGTTTTCCTCCATTTTGGTCTTTTTTTACTTGTTTCTCATTATTTCAACTAAATTCGTTACTTTGTCCAGTAAAACATAAATTATATAGAATTCAACTATAATTCAACATATTACTCAACATTTTTCCAAGTTTTAACAGTGAAATAAGTGTGTAAAAATGTTTTTATCAGGACCAAGTATCAAAGACTTGTTAATAAGATGTTCGCGAACCTCATTAGAAAGTCAATGGAGGTATATGTAGATGATATACTAGTGAAAAACTTGAAAGTAAAGGATCATGTGGAGTACCTTGACGAAGCCTTTTGAATACTACAGAGGTACATGTTGAGGTTGAACCCTCTCAATTTACATTCGGAGTCGCTCCAGGGAAATTCTTGGGCTACATGGTCAACCCAAGAGGTATAGAAGCCAATCCTCAAAAGATTAAAACCATGATCGAAATGAGTTCTCCTAGAAGCCTAAAGAGTACAAAGCCTCACTCAACACGTAGCAAAGCTGCTTCATCTCAAAAGAAACTGATAAGTACCTTCCCTTCTTCAAGGTTCTAAATGGAGGAAAAAGGTTTTAGTTGATATAGGATTGGGAAGTAGCATTGCAAGAGCTGAAAAAGCACTTGGGATAGGCTCACCTCCTCTCCAAGCCTAAGACTGCAGATCCTATACAACTGTACTTGGCAATTATCACCGATGCTATGAGTTCGATACTTGTGAGGGATAATAGTGACCACCAAATGCATGTATATTATGTAGGTGAAGCACTCCTAACAGCAGAACCTGCTATCCAGATATGGAGAACCTAGCCTCTCTTTGGTAACTGTCTCGCTAAAATTGAGGCAACACTTCCAAGCCCACACCATACAAGTGTTAACAAATTTTCCACTCAAGAAAGTACTCCAAAATCTTGACGCTTGAGGAATGATGATGAAGTGGATTGTAGAACTTAGTGAGTTTGACACTGTTTTTAAGACAAAAGATGCCACCAAAGGCTAAGCCTTAGTAGATTTCCTAGTGAAGTTCACCCACATTCCAGAAATGGAAGAGGAAATTGAACCAGTTTGTTGATGGTTCATCTGGAGACATAGACTTTAGGGTAGGAGTGGTCTTAGTAAGCCCAGAAATGTATAAGCTTAATTGTGCTATGAAGTTCGGATTCAAGGCTATCAACGATGCAGTAGAATTCGAGGCCCTTCTAGCTGGCCTCAGATTGGCTTGGGAGATACAAAATGAAGAGGCTAATTATCATTAGTGATTCATAGTTGGTAGTAAGCTAGGTTAATGGTAATTTTTGGGTTAGGGATAAGAGCATGGGTACATATCTGAAGTTGGTAATGGAATATGTTCCAATCTTTAAAAATTATGAGTTGGCGTCCCATGCATAGAAAATGCCCATTCCAACGCTCTTTTGAAGCTGGCGAGTAGTAAAGATTCCAAACTACTGACTGGTGTGCCTATAGTATGTCTCTCTAGACCCTCTACTTCTAAAGGTAAAGAGGTGATGTGGGTCACAGATACTCCTCCATGGATTCAGCCTATCATAGTATTCCTCAAGAATCAGGTAGTACCCTCACATAAAGAGGAAGTACAGAATCTCAGAAGACGAGCAGCACATTTTGTTTTTCAAGATGATGTACTGTATAAGGGAGGTTTTTCCCTACTCCTCCGCCGATGTATAAGTGGCTAGCAAGTACAAAGAAACTCGTGAAGGAGTTTGTGGCAACAATACATGAGGATGGGCTATGGCACAAAAGGTGATGATGCAGGGATACTACTGACCTACATTGAAAAAGGATGTACAGCAATTTGTGAGAAGGTGTGACAAGCGTTAGTACTTCGCGACAATACAAAGAAAACTTCCCCAGGAACTAAATGTTGTCTCCAGCCATTTGCCATTTTCCAAGTGGAGAATTGATCTCATAAGACCCCATACCCCCTACGTAAAGAAAAAGGGCAGTATCAGCTTTGCCATCGTCGTTATTGACTATCTTACTATAGGTGCAAGCTGAATCCCTGGCCAAAATTATAGAAGCTAACAATATACGACAGTTTGATAACAAAAAGGTCAGGCACTTATCAGAGGAACTAGGAATCAAGAAGCATTTCTCCACCCCCACCATCCTCAGGCTAATGGGTAGATGGAAGCCATCAAAAAATCATCAAGTATACCCTCAAAAGAAAGTTGAATGCTTCCAAAGGGGCGGGTGGATGAGTTACCTCAGGTTCTATAGGGTATTCGAACTACAAGTATGACGGCTACAAGAAAAATTCATTTCTCCATGGCTATAGAGTAGAGGCTATAAGCACGGTCGAAGTAGGTCTACCATCTCCTCATCTCTTACAGTTCAATGAAATATCTAATGACATGTTACGAAGGTACGAACTAGATTTCTTTAATGAAAAGAGGAACGAATCCAAAGTGAAGTTAGCTACCTACCAACGAAATGTGACCCGATACTACAATTCTAAGGTCAAGAAGAAGTTCTTTAATGTAAATGACCTTGTATTTCAAAGAGTATTCATCTCCTCTAAAGAGCCGGGAGTGGGGACCTTTGGTCCTAACCGGGAAGATCTCTACCACATTAGAGAAGAGGTTCAGCCTAAAACCTATATAATTGAAAATTTGGATGTTAAAGCACAGCTTCATCCTTGGAATGTAGAACACCTGACGAGGTATATCAGTAGACATGAATAAACACTCTGTTCGTGTTCGGTTTGTTAAGTTTAATAAAAGTGGCCTTATTAAATTCTTGAAAGCAAAGAAAAGTGTCTCCCAACGACAGAAGTCTTAGGAGAAGCCTTTGCCTGATAAGCTATCCACCAAGCAGGGAAGCGTGGGCACTTCAACAAAGAGACTGATCCCAAAATGGACCACATCCTTCCTCGTTGAAGTGGATAACACATGTCCCCAATGATAAAAGTCATGGGAGAAGCCTTTGCATAGATGAAACTTCAACCCCATGCTGAGGAAAGATATAAGTCAAAAAGTCACAAAGCATATAAACTTATAACATTTGTACAATTATGATTGACACAAGTATTAACAAAGGCTGAAGCACATCGAAAAACAATAACATAGAGTTTAGTAAAGCAACATAGACGTTAGGAAAAAGGATTTCATTCATTGAAGATCATTACATGGGTGCCGAAGCCATTTACATTGGAGATATAGAAAAATCACAAAAGTCGAAGCTAAGCAGGTGGGAGATGGGGATTGGTGCTAGAAAAAGAGACAATGGCTTTGGGGCCAACTGCTTCAAACATTGTATTATCGTCCATAGCCTCATCATCTTCCAATTCAATTACATGGTTGCCATCTACTGGAGTCTGAGACTTCACTTTCTCCAAAAACTCTAACCTCAAACTCTGAGGTGTTAAAGGTTTGGGAGGGCACCTCAATCCATTCCATAACTTCGGTGTATACATACCTCCACCAATGTACTACTTCACATCATCATCACCAACAGACTGGGCTTCTCCCTCACCGCCTGAACCTCTTCAGTCAAGCTAGTGACTTTAGAGCCAAGCTTTCCCACCTACTGCTTTAAGGTATCATTCTCCTTATTTGACCTTTCCAAGGCCTCAGTAGCTATTTTCTAATTGGATTTAGAGGTATGCACCACTTCACTTTGAGATAAATAGACTTCTTTCCTCAGATTCTCAATCTCTGCTAAAGCAGATGTAAGCTTGGGGCCTTCTTAACCTGCTGCTTGTTAACAACCTCAGCTTCGGCCTTGGCTTTTTTGGCCTCCTCATCTACCTGGGATGCATTACTCAAAAATTCTTTATTCTTCTTCTAAATCTTTTTAAAGAGAAGTTTAGTCTCTACGGCAACCCCAAAAGCTCTCCCTATCTGGCTCACTATGGTGGCAAACATGTCCACCGAATAGCTGGTCTCCACGAAGGTCTACCACCTATCCATCCAGTATTTATAGAATGTGGCCATGACAGTACGAATTTTTGGAGAAAGCATGGACATAGCCTCTAGGCCAGTCATCATTCCTTTTGGATGGGGAGAGCTTGGTTCAGGGGGCTTCATTAGAGGCATTTGTTGAGTAGCTCAAGGTCCTCTCCTTCTTTGACGATTTTTGTCGTATAGACTCCACAACAGTTAGCCTCTTCTGACCCCCTTGTCCGCAACAATGGAGGCAGCCATTGGTTTCTCCTCGGTGGGGGGTTTCGAACTGAGGAGGTGGGCTGACCATTGACCCCCCAATAGAGGAGAACATAAACTTCTTCTTGGGGACCTCCTCTACTTTATTTTTCCCCTTATCCTTGACATGAGGTTGCCCCTCTTCCTTACAACCAACAGCCTCATTGCTGATCTTTTCCACTTGGTCTCTTACCTGCTTTACTGCTATAGATGAGGGTTTGAACCCCTTCATCCCTATAGTAGAGGTGGAAACAAGGATAGAGGCCATGTCTGGGGTAGGATGCCACATCTTCTCAAAGTTTTCTACAAAAGAAACAGAGGTTCAATATGAATTACTAACTACAACCATTAAGAGATTTCCTACTAAGAAGTTACCTCGTCGAGCCATTAAGCTAAACTTCTCAAAAAATTGCTTCTAGTTAATCAAACGATCAAATTCTTATGAAGATAGAGGACGAAGGTAGATGTCCTTTATAACACCCAATTCTGCCTAGGTCAGCTTGAAGCAATCCACTGATATTGTATCAACATAAAAAGTTATAATTGATTTAATGCTAATGGACAAAAGTCTAAATCCAAAAACTAAATCTCTTTCCATCCTTTGATAAAATAGAGAATGCCTAGGACAAACGGGGAGTGAGCCCCCATGGACATAAGGAATACCAACCCTTGGAATTTTCTTACCTAAAACCCTAGGTTGGAAGATGGATTGGAAGACGTGGAAGGACATATCTTCGCTAAATGAGGTCTTCTTCCACAAATAGTAGGTCTCCACTAGCTGGGCCCATGCATTGGGGACGAGTTGGATAGATGCTAGCATGTACGACCTAAGAACTACTCTAAAGAAAGGATAAAGGGGCAGACAAAGTTCTCCCTTCAAAAGAAACTTTTCGACAATGACACACCCCTGCTTAGGAAAGTAGGTTCGCTCGTGAAGAGAAGGGGCTAGGAGTTCAGTGTTATAGGGAATGCAATATTTCTCCCTAATGTCCATAAGGTCAGTTGTAGTTACATATGAAGGGATTTTAGCTCTACCCACTGACCCTCCCTCATGAGCAAAGCACTCTAAATAGCCCTAATGGCTTAGACGAGGTCAGCAGTATTGGTAATTGTAACTTCTATCTCAAAAGCTACTATCCTAATATCTAGGTCCCCTGTTAGAGATGAAGAAGCCATGAAATTTAAAATCAAAGAGTGGGTTGAAAATACTTAGAAAATCGGACAACAAAGTCATTAATTAAAAGTGGCCGAAGTTCGTGAAAGTGGCCAAAATAATTTCAATAAAGTAGTGAATTCTCAAATAACTCTACGTCATTTGATTCAGTTATCAAATTGGTCTCCAAATCAACAATCTATATTATTTTTATTACTAGCATATCCAACAAAGGCACATTTGATGTCTCTTAGACCCAACTTGGTTCTTTTAGGGACCGTGTTCTTACATATGCAAGACACCACACATTTTGAAGTATCAAATATTTGATTTTCTTCCTTTCCACAATTTATAAGGAATTTTTTTTGCAAATTTTGGAGAAATCTGATATAATATTCCGCTGCGCTCAATAAAGCTTCACCCAACATGTTTAATGTTAACATGGCATTTATCATTTCAACTAATATTCTAATTTTTTTCTTTCAGCCAAATTATTTTGTTTGGTGTCTAGGTGTAGAATATTGATGTACTTTACCTTGATCACAAAATGAATTAAAATCAATAGAAGAGTATTCCCTTCATCTATTACTTCTAAGTGTTTTTACTTACTTATTTAAGTGATTTTCAACTTCATTTTTGTAAGAATTAAACATGTCAAATGCTTCATCTTTATGTTTCATTAATAAACATAAATATACCTAGAGTGATAATCTATATAAAGGTAATGAAATATCTATTTCCACCCCTTCTTGACATGCCATTAAGTTGGCATATATTCGAATGAATAAGTTCTAAAATTTGAGAAGTCGTTTTCACACTTTGATAAGGTTTCTTAACCATTTTAGATTCTACACATGTTTTCCATTTATAAGTATCATTCACATTGTATGAAATCTTAAGCATTCATTTCATGATACTAATGCCTATGTGACATAATCTAGCATGCTATAAAGTAAATCATTCAATCAAGTAAGAAAAATCAACTTTATTATTATTATTGTTAATAGTATACAATTTGATCATTACTTCACTTGAATAGCCTTTTCCAACAAATTTTCCATTTCGGGATAATACGAGTTTTTCGGATTCATAAACGCATTTTATGCCTGGTTTTCTCAAGAGATCTCCACTAACTAAGAACTTATTCATTTCTGGAATATGTAGTACATTTGTTAAGGTAACGATTTTTTTGAAAGTGAAAATGATGTAAACATTTCCTTTTCCAACCATTTTGGAGCGGTCTTTATTATTCATTTATACCTCTTGCTTTGCATTTGATTCATGATAAGTCATGAAGAGCGACTTATCATATGATACATGAATAATTGCTCATGTATCATACCACCAATCAGGGACTTTGCACTTGATAGCATTGACTTCACTCATGGTAGCCATAATACTAACTTCATCAATGGAGTTATCTTTCCCTCTCTCTTGTTTTGTTTTCAATATCGACAGTCTTTTGCAAAACATCTAGATTTTCCACATACAAAACAATATTCCTTGGACTTTTTCTTAAACTTGTTAAATTTTTTAGAAGATTTTCTCTTGTTTGATTTGTTAGACAGCTTGGTCTTTTCAAAAACATTGGCTTTTGATGTACCTTCATAAGAGTTTTCACTCTTATTCCTTACACTCGATTCTTCCATAATTTGAAGATGTTTCTGAACTTGTTCCAAAGAGTAATCTTCGGAACTAAGAAGAATCTTCTTTCGATATCATTTCCAAGTCCTTGGAGTTTAGAAATAATTATTTTTACTTGAAAAGATTTCGGAAGTTCAATCTTAACTGCCTTTAGTTTGTTGACGAGTACTTGTAATTCATGCACTTAAAGGAGAAGAGAAATATTTTCAAGAAACTTAAATTCGAAATACCTCGATATCAAGAATTCCTTGGTGCCTTCTTCTTCGGCTTTGTACTTGTTCTCTAACGCACCCTGAATTTCTTTTCCTAAGGATGTGTTGGTGCATAGATCATACAACCAGTTAATAGAGATGTCAAGGTGGCTCGTAGGCTCCGGCAGCCCGTGGCTTGGCCCGAGCCCCATTTTGGGGAATCCGCTTGAGCTCAAGCCAGCTCGTGGCGAGCCTAGCCGAACTTTAAAAAAATTAAAGAACTAAAAAAATAGGATAGTTGCCTTCGTTGCAGGCAGCTTTGACTGCTGCCTCCACAGGCAACTGTACTGTCTTGTTTCCCTTTGACAAGACAGATACCGTAAATTTGCATCTTTTTTTTTTTTTAAATTTGAATTTGAAATTCAAATGTAGTTGAAATGGATAGATATTTTTCTATAAATATGTGAAATTTTTTTACCATTTTATATCAATTTAATTCAATCAATCTCCAATTTTTTACTCTAATCTCCAATTTTCTAGTCTCCAATTTCTTTACTCTAATCTCCAATTTATTCGAGTTTCATAAAGTTCTGTAGTATTCTAGTTTCAACTTCAATCTTCAATTTTTTATTTCAACATTCAATTCCTTTTACTTTAATATTCAATATATTTTTCTATAATAGCTATAGATGGATTTTACTAGCGATAAGATTAATTAGTTTAAGGGTAGTTCGAGTACTCCATCCGGCTATGATACATCTCAAAATGTTCCAACTGATTTGAAGGATATCGAAAAGAAAGAAGTACTTGAGATTAAAAAGTCGAAAAAAGAATTATCGGATTTTTGGCAAAATATGACACGTAAAAAAATTGGGGGTTCAAAATTGAGTTGATATTTGGAGAGTATGTTGCAATTATTGTGGTAAATAACTTAGTTGGATGCCCGGTTCAAACACAACGCATTTGAGTATGCACATATTACGAAGTTACAAAGTGAACAGACTGAACTAGTGTTTAGCAATTCTGGTTATACTCTTTCCACCTTTCTATATTCAGAAGAAATATTTCGTGAAAGAATTGCTGCATACATGGCTGCTGCATACATGCTGCATATGATGATAGAGTCAATATACTTTACCCAGCTTGTGTAGATTATCTCCAACCTATATATACTTCTTATTGTAGAAATATTTAGATACTATAAAATTATATAACAAAAGAAAACAAGTTGCTATTGAAAGTTTAAAAAATTTTAAGAGTGTTATATTGTTTACCTATGATTCATAGACCGATGTTAATAAAAAAAGTTATATTGCTGCTATAACTCATTACATTGATCACATATGACTTATGCATAAAAAGGATTATTACTTTCAGAGTTTTAGAATATCCTCATAATGTCACTAAAATATTCATGGTTTTAAAAGATATTATACAGTAGTATGGTATGCAAGAAATGGTTCGAAATTTTACTTTTGATAATGCAAGTGTAAACAAAGTTGTTGTTTA
>CAIGRK010385764.1:0-14316 GCA_903798315.1 Fraxinus greggii | reverse complement strand
AATGATTTGCTAATGATGGTGTAAATTTTCAGTCTCAGGTATTTACAAAGAAGACTTCTGCGTGTCTGTTGAGATAAAGGTGAGTCTTGTGATATTCATATTCTATACTTCTCTTTATGGTATTTGTTTAGTGTTAATTCTTTTTGAGATGTATACTCAATAATTATTTAAACTAAAGAACACTACCATTTCTTCTTTTCTTCAACAGCCCAAATGTGGATTTCTTCCTATTTCACAATTTATAGCACCAGAAAATGCTGTCAAGAGAAGTATTACTCGTTTTGAAATGTACCAGGCTCTGAAATTGAATCAAGGGAAGGTAATCTTAGTTTTTAGATATGTTCCTCCCTCTTGAGAGAATCATTTTGATGGATTTCTAAATGCAATATTTCAAGTTTTTTACCGGATTTACATTTCTTGAAATTATTACATTTGTAGCTATATCACTTGTTTCTATGAACGTATTATTTAATATAGATAAATTTCACATGTTTCTGTACCAGATATCACATATTAGTAAATACAATCCACTGGATTTGTTTTCTGGATCAAAGGACAGAGTAAAAAATGCAATGAAGTCCCTCTTGATGACTCCTCAGAACAATTTCCGGGTTTTCTTAAATGGTTCGCTTATTTTTGGAGGCTTGGGTGGTAGTGCAGACCGTACGACTTGTATGGTTGACCAAGCATTTGATTATGCACTGAAGCATGTCATTCGAGCAGAAGATGGTATGCGCTCGAAATATTTCCTCGAGCTTGTTACTGAGTCAATTTACAAGTCAGGATTTGTAAATCGAGTTCTTGAAGTCCAGAAGCTTGATATTATTGACATTGAAGGGGCAATTCATTTATATTATGATATTGTTTCTCAGCCTTGTATGGTCTGCAGACAAAAAGGTGAAAAGGAAAGATATGCATCCCTGCATTCAATTCCGAGGGATCAAAGCTTAAAAATTGTGAGGGACTACTTGATATCTGCTACCGCCAAGGACTTAAGTATGATGATTAGTTTCAAATCCAGAGAAAAAGGAGACCTGGAGTCTTCAAATAGCACTGTCTATCTAGAATCAACCAATCAAATTTTTGATTACAAGGTGAACAACTTCTCCAAAATAATTATTAGGTATCAGCTTCTAGAAATAAAATGGGTGCTTTTAATCATCAAATAAGATTCACGTTTTTATCAATTTGATCTTTTAATTAAAAGTACACATTTCCTTCTTCTACAATCTTCAATAAATTATTGGCATTATTTATTGAAATCATATTAACTTGAACTAGATTACTAGATTTAGTTTTTCTATGTAGGTTTTCTCTCTCTTTGTAAAATTATAGATATTTTTATAAGCTATGCATAATCATGCAGAAAAGCTTTTTATGCATATTGTAATGTGGAATGGCCTATGGATCATTAGGTCGTATAGAATTCACATGGAACCTACTTTTGTCTCCTGTTGCCTTCTCTATAAACATTGCTGATGTTGATAAATGTGTAGGAAAATAAATTTAATATGCCGAGTTGAAAAAATAGTTTTAGAATTATCTTTATGCATTGTATCTGTTCTCATTTCATTCATGGCTCATTGAAATGGAAATTTTCTAGGCATCTTTTATTGACCTGGACATGAAACCATTGAAGAAAATGGAGTACTACTACAAGTTAGATCAGCAGATAGTCAGCTGCTATGTCAAGATGAAGAGAGCTGCCAAAGAAGTTGACAAGAGCATCAAGGAAACTTCTCAAATTAATTTAATGTCGTGAAGATGCTTCCTGTATGAAACTGTAATATAATGCTGGTAATTTATGGTCCTTCAAACTGCCTTTCATGTTTCTACTTGTGTAACTAATATATGAGCTTGGCGTGCCATAGCATCTAAGTTTACTTTTTGGGACTTCATTGGCATCTAATTTATAGTTCTATTGCCTATGTTGATTTCTGAATACTTGGAACTGTCAACTTGTGTGTGTGTTCATGCTTGTGCATGTGTATGTTATGCAGGTAAAGTTTTACAGACATGACTTTTCTTACGTGCAAATTAAGCTATTAGCTGGATTAAATTATTATTATATTATTATTACTATTATTATTTTTATTATAAATGGATGCTCAGACTGGGAAATAAATATATATCTGCATAAAGAACAGCAGAAATAGATCAAAATCATCCACAATCCAGATTTGCTCCTCACTTTTGATATTATGCAAACTTGACCATCTGTCGTTGCTTCATTATCATTTCTCCTCATCATCACAAACTTTGATCTGAATAAACTTCTGTTGCACAATGAATATCTCTCGCATTTTGGTTCTAACTCTGGCAATATCTAGCTCGAAGGACACTTGATGCCCCATCATCACAATCTTTAGATGATCGTTTTGAGAATGTGTTTGATTGAATTTCACCCACTAAGGCCGTAGAATGTGATTGAGGGCACAAAATTAAGATGCATATTGTGCTTTCTCTCTAATATATATGCCATCTGTTTATGTTTGAGAATTTAGATTATCACTTTGAGAATATGAGGTTGACATATTTGATTGATTTTGACCCAATGTTTAAGGTGGTAGAATGTGATTGACGGCACAAAATTAAGTTGTATATTCGTGCTTTCTCTTTAATATATGTCATTTATTTATGCTTGAGAACATGAATCAGTAATTTGTCACTAGTCAGTGTTAAGGATATGAAAATAGTTTCATGTTGTCCTTGATCTTGTTTTTCTTTTTTCATATTTTCTATTATTATTTTCATAATACTTTGATTGTATAAACCCCGTAATCCTATAAATGGAATCTCTCTTTGCAATATACGGACTGAAAAGTTATACAAGTTGTATTATTCCTTTCAGGTTTCCGCCTCAACTACATTACTTTTTAGTTCTTAACCATAATGATTTTTACAGAAATTGGAGATAATTTGAAGACATCAGGAAAGAGACATCAGATTTTTCTTTCCTAAATAATTTAATCATACAGCTGGATTTGTATTAACTTGGTATTCGATGCTCCCATTTTGCGAATTCCCAAACTTGTGAAAAAAGACAACTTGCCTTCACCGAAATGGCATGTTGGAATATGTACTTTACTGGAGGATACTTTGTTCCGGAAGATGGGCCTCAGTGTTGTTGCATTGTATCGTACTATACCGGATGGATTATTTATTCATGCTCAAGAGGATTGTGTATAGGAAACCACCAGTCTCATATATTCAATCTTAGTTAACATCATTGTGTTTGGCATTGTTGAATTGGACTGTTTTGGGTGGGATAGGGGTGGAGCTTAATTTCCAGCACTCTCAACTTCCAAGACTTGGGACAGCCAAATTCAAGTATCTTCTGCTTGAATCACTTGCATTGTGGAGTTTTTGCAGATCCAAGAACATAAATTCTATGCAGGCAAATGGAAATATGGACGAATTTATTCTGCTTATGGTTGCAATGAAAGGTATTATAAGTTCTTTGCATGTATTTGAAATAACTAATTTTCTGTCTATTAAATCTGCCGTTATACCTTTGGATACCGCGTGGTGAGAAAGGGTGGTGGTTGTACTATTCATTGACATAAAAACAGTCAAAAGTCGAATAAAATGAACAGTGCTTCATCCCCCTAAAGGGAAAGGGAAGGTTCATGCTTCGTACCTAGTGAATGTTAGATACAAATTGAGGACGAATTTCAAGAATAGTATAAGGTATGGGGTTGAGAAAATTGATGTATAAATGGCTACAAAACTATTCAAATAGACCAAAGGAATGAATAAAATGTGCGCGTACATTAGGTCTGCTCCATAAAGCAAGCAGTATCATATGATCACCGAGGAAATTTATGATACCTTGAACCTAATTTTATTAATAAACTTTGGTAGATAATTATCCTCTTACATTATGCAATAAATCATATGTACAACAAAGTAAATTGACGTTGATTCGTCGAAAAAATCTGCATGCATCCATTGATCCTGGGCAATACTTATGCCTAGTGAATGTTTGGTACATTATGCTGGATTATATTAGATAGCATAATGTACGAGACTTCAATATTCTTATTTGATAATATTAGCACTATACACTTCACCTTTGTAAAGAAGTTACCAAGTTTCAGCCAATTATCCCCAATTCTGTATCATTCTTGCTTACAGTTCCTCCAGCTTCAGATCCTGACTAGATTGTAAATGAGTCCCTGCTATTATAT
This sequence comes from Fraxinus greggii, assembly GCA_903798315.1. Taxonomy (NCBI): domain Eukaryota; kingdom Viridiplantae; phylum Streptophyta; class Magnoliopsida; order Lamiales; family Oleaceae; genus Fraxinus; species Fraxinus greggii. The sequence continues at coordinate 10,126 of CAIGRK010385764.1, read as the reverse complement.
AAGTCAACAAAAAGACAAAGTTCATCAAATGCAAACCCGATAGATAAATTTTCACAAAAAATTTCAATAAAATAAGTAATATGCAAACATAAAATAAGAGAGTCCCAGTAAATAATATCAATTGAAGAACAAAAATGTCCATGCTAACTGCATCAAATTTAGGCATCTCTAACCTAGGATTGCCATATTAAATGATTAATCCCAAATACAAGTTTCAGGGTAAGTTACACTAGAGAAATCTCCATGGCGTGTTCTTCTTTCATAATGTCCAGTACTATCTAATACATCTTACCAAACATGCCACTACAATAATTAGTTTCATGATGACTAGGATTGCCATTTTTTCAGCAATGGCGAGGAAAGTTTCTAGGTATAAAGAAGAGGATTTACGCAAATGTACAATAATAAGAAACTAATCCATTCTCCACACACAAGCTTGACAGGCATCAAATAGCAGACAAAGCAGGTATCAACATGTATATTAGCATAGGCAATAATGTACGTCAATGTGAATCTACTTAAGCAAATCAATTTGATTCTACGAAAGCTTGCTCTTTGATCCAATAATCCCGGACAAATAACATTCTTCAAACAGTCAATTATACTCAATCTTAACCAAGATTTTTGCCAAATATCCTTAATGCTATTTAATTGTTACTAGTTTCTCAGAAAAGCCTACCTTAAATCTGAATTTGCTGACCCAGGTGTTGTATCTTCAGTTTCGAATCCTGACTCAGCAATATATGTGTCTTTCCACGGCCCTTTATCCGACTTCATACAACCTCCTTCATACATACAGTTACAGCTACCGCCTACGAAATCAGGCAGCTCACTGCCCACAATGATTTAGATGAGTTGCAGAACCATTAGAGACTGAACTAGAATGACTGGCAAGACCAAATTGACTCCAGTTACCTTTCATCAATCATTTCGAGCAATTTGCTTCGATATTTGTTTCCAATAACCTAGAAAAATAAGAAAAACAGTTAGTTTTATCCATTACGCTGCTGTAACATACAATGACATTAATTTACATGACGAACTATATGAACATACCTGAATCTTGGAAGCTGTATCAGGGTCAATAAAAGGCTTGATTGCATTCCAAAGCAGCTTAAATCCGGGACTAGCATTTATGATAAACATTTGGCCACGTGTCTGCAAAATTATTTGCTAAGGTTAACTCTGTTTCCTAGACAAATGAATTGATTGGGATTTTATGCAGTAGAAAACAATAAAGACTTCGATAACTTTTGAGATATACCTTAGAATCATTATCAGCATAAATCTTCCGCAGATGCATAAGGACTTCTTGAGCAGGCCTAGTAAAACTCTTCAAGCCCTAAACAACAGAATGAAAGGCATGAAGCCAAAGCATAAAGAATTTCTTTTGAATGGTGGCAATTGAACTATATAATTATTAGCAAGAAGCAGTAGTTACCACTCCTTCAACGTCCAGAATTGTTGTACTGGAGTCAATGTGTCTGTTTGCAGCAGTGGAGCATGCTGGATACCTGATTGCAAGAGTCTTCTCAAACTCCTGGACTAGGTATTTCACATAACGAGTCAATGTTGTCACTTTCAAAAGTCTGTCCACATTAACCTTACCTAATCTTTCGATGTAAATAGGCTTTCCCTGCTTGTCTACACCATGATAACCCTGAGGGTAGTATTTTCGAACTTCATCCAACTCCATGAAGTCAAAATCCTGGCAATGATATAACCACTTTAGAGATGAGAAGCACGTGAAAGACTGATGAGGGTATGTGCATCAATATTATCAACTTTAACAAGCTCTTTCCAACATCATATGAGAAAATTATCACTTTTTGGGGTTAGACGTGAGCTGGGTAGTAAGATCAAATCTATTGATTGCTTTGTAGTTCAATTTTTCCAAATCATAAAAGGAACGAGGAGTCCTAAAAACGCAGATGTTAGAAATATTTCTATTGATGTAAAGAACCAGAGGTCCAGCAAATTTAGCTCACTGCATTACAATTAGGTCAGAAACCAAACAATATTGCACATTTTTGAATTGGTTGGGGGAGACGTTTGATGCCAAATTATTTGTGCAGATGCCTCATAAACCTTAACATAAATGCCTAAAGTAGCAGCACAATTTGATAGCTCACAAGTAAAGAAGAATTTGAGAAAATACATCAAGGCAATAACAGGGGAAAAAGATAAGAGAAAGCCACCTCCACTCTGGTATCAACAACAAAGTCTTGTCTGCAAAGAAGTTTGTCATTCAGCAGGTTTTGGCTTTTCATCATTGAGCTTTCTGCCTTCAAAAAATGTAGATCATTGAGAGCTGAGAATATAAATGACCCGTCTGTTTTGTGGGAACTGATACAACTACTGCAAGATGGACTTTATTTTATGCATATAGATCTTAAGCAAAGAACAAGAGAGCATAATGTTGAGATAAACATGTGATAAAACAAGTAGAGAATGAATTTTCATGTTAGATGACAATGCTGAGATGGATCCATGATAAATCAAGAAGAGATGAGATTCAAAATGAGTATATTCATGAAATATTAAACTAATTGCATTGAAGATAAATTACTGGACGAGTGAGTGACAAGATCCAGTCACAGGCAAAAGGTCATGCAAAAGAGGCTAAGGCTCGTCCAAAGCAATATGACTAGGCACCCATGTAAACAAATCAACTTACAGAAGCCAAACACAACATGAAAATTTCCTTCTTGTTATAAGGTTCTGGACCAACCCTGCACTAAATTTATTTCACACAGGTGAGGCTTGGGTTACCCAAAAATGTTTGGAATTCACAATCCACCTCACTCAAGAGCGCGCCTGAAAATCCTAGAAAAAAGGACATCTCTTTCTGCCATAACTCTGTCGGAATTGTAATATAGGATCATAGCAATAAAATTGAAATAAGAATTGGGAATGTCATCCACCCCTTAAATTTTGGAAGCCTGGCTATCAACACCAGAAAGTTTTGCAAATTTTAGCTTCTTGCTGTAGTCCAAAGTTTGCATGACACATTTTGATGTCATCAGTTCAAGAATAACTTGAAACAATCCTGTCAAGTATGATTGATTTATTATATGAATTTGAAGCCATAGGTCCAAAGCGCTCTAGCAAAATATTCAGAAATTTTAACCCTTAGATGTTGAAGTATAGAGTAAATCAAATACCAAAAGGTTAAAGTTGGCATTTACCAACTCTCGAACAGCATAAATTCCCAGTTTTAAAGTAGAATTTTTTTTTAATATCTGCTCATAACATGGAAAGTGAATCCTGGATAGCCTTTCCAACAGTCCCAATTCATACCACAAATTTCCATCAACATAAAAATTTAAACTAAAAAGCAGTGTAAAACTCATTATTCGTCAAATTCCAGCACCTCTGCACTTGTATGCGCAACACAGCAACACAAAATAACAGATTAAAAGGAAACGAAACACGAAAACCTTTATAATTGAACAATAAATTACTCCAATACTATAAATGCGGCATGGTTCAGAGACACAAAATAGATACGCACTCTGGATGTATACGGCTTGGTATAAAATTTGCAATAATCAAGTAAATTGCAGAGTTCGGAATTGAGATTGAATTCGAGTTGCTGTGCAGCCGCGAGTTTTTGAGCAAGCAAAATGGTGGGGCTCAGCCGCCACGTGGTGGCAGAATCATGGTTTGATGCTATTTTAGGCGGGAATATGCTGAGGAATACCGAATATGGATCGCTTATAAACTTGCGGACGTAACCGGCCCACTTCCACTTGCGTTTTTAAATTCGTATTCTATAATAATGCCATATTCAATATTATTTTGTCGTGAATAAGTTTTTTCTTCTTCTCTGTCTTCAAGTAATTTAAATGAACATGAAAGAAAATTAATAAAATATTCGTCTTTCATGCCGTCAACAAGTCGGTGGCTGGTACGGGAGAGAAGATCTCTAATGTGATTTTGTTGATTAAGAAAGAAGTATTATCGATTTTTATCTCGTAAGTGTACGAATCGTAAATAAGTAGTAAAGTGGATATAACCATGTCAATGGGCCAGTCGAACCGAATCGAGCCACGAGCCGAAACTCATAGCTCGGGCTCGACTTGAGCAAAACAGGTCTGAACTTTTTTAAACCTGAATTTAGCCGAAAAGCTTGGCCAAAAAATGAGGTTTAGCCCGAACTTTCAGCTCGAGCCTTAGCGGGCCGAGCCGAGTCGGCTCTTTTTTTTTCCTTAAATTCGTCATAAATCTAATTTTTTTAATGAATTTAAAATTTATGCAATTTATACGTATTATAAATAATAACTTAATATTAACGTATAAAAAATACAGCTAAAATTTTAAAAAATAAAAAAATAGCTGTTAGTGACCTACGTTGGTAGCTGTAATTTTAGCTGCTCGTAATTTTTTCTTTTTCTTTTTTATTTGTTTTCAAGGGCCGAAAACTGCCCGTGACCCCAGCCGGCACGGCTCGGACTTTTTCTGGCCGAGCCCCGAGCCGAAAAGCTTTTTTCTCATCCTTAAATGGATGTGAGTCTAAGTACCGATCCCATGATGAACAAGTATTTAGTCGAGTTCTCAATTAAAACCAACTCCAATCGAATGTAAAATTACAGATAGATAAGTGAAGTGTGTAATATTAACAGCCTCAATCTATATGTAATCTAACTAACCTAACTACGTGATAGGAAGTGTGTGTGATTACTTGATTAGTTAATAAATCACTACGATATCGTATCTCTCTACATTCATCCACCTTGATATTAATTCCACAATTTGACAACAACTATATGATATGAAGATTAATGTTCCTATCATATTTAATAGTCCCTCTCGAGATCAATCAAACATATTTTTAAGCACGACCAAGTAATATTCCTATTCCGAACTCACACGTGAAGCAATACATTAAAAGCACAAGAACATCAAATCATGCAAGAGTTAGATATTATTCATAACGTGTATTTAACCTTATAGTGAATATTATCACATGCTATCTACTGTGTTCCTTCTTCTGAACGTTAATATGAATCACATATCAATTCATTTAGTGGCTAATTAATTAAAAACATTAAGAACATAACAAATATTCAACATCATATAATTGTCTTAATGTCAAAATTATATAATCAATATTAAAATATCAAAATATAGAGTTCAACGTTTTCCTAGCAACTAAACAACTATCCAAACACCATAAGATTACAAGAATAATAAATACAACATCGAATAAGTTCCTAAAGTTTCCAAACATCGAATTTAGCTCTCAAAACTTGTTTATCACTTCTGATTGCTCCCATAAGTCTTCCAATAGATCATCAATTGCTTCGAACCAACTCCAATTTAGCTCCATTTTCACTTTTTTTTTATGTCAATTACATTCAAATGTTTCCAAGTTGGGGATTTACCTGCAATTAACACGTTCACACATATATTAACATGTTGACACAACGTTATCCTAGTATCTAAACAACTATCCAAACATCATAAAGTTACAAGAACACAAGAATATCACCCGAAAATTAAGATTTGGGAAGAAAGATGGAAAGTGATCTTGAATTGATTCAATGGTTCTTGATTTCGTCTCCTTTGATTTTCTTCTTCTTCAACCCAAAGCAATTGATGTAGAAGATTTATATGTGTCTTTTATCAAAAGCTTCTTCAAAGCTTTCGAAGAAAAATAATGATTTCGTCTTTAATTGACTCTCTTATGTACATTTGATTTCCTCAACTGATAGACATAATAGAATTTTTGTCATTAATAAAGTCAGGAGGTTTGAGACGTGTAGACTTCCTCAAACAAGAACCTCCAAGGAAATCGTTGCTGACTTCAAGATGAGGGTAAGCGCAAAATTTTTAATGGTTCAACGGAGGCACGAAATAAAAATTTGAAATTTCAATAAACTAAAACCCAATTACAACTAGTTACTTAAGACTCTATCTTTATTAGCATCATCCATGAGCCGTGAGCTAGCTGGACAGGTGCTGGTGATGGTCCTTCGGCTGGTGTGTGTCTCGTCCTTAAACGCAAATCTTGGTTAACATTCGATCAATTGCTTGGCAAGGTTCCTATGTGACATACTCCTTGGCTTCATGGAGTAGACGTGTATACTTTCTACATAGAAAACTTGCGTGATTCCTTGTCGTCCCACGTTCTGCTACTTAGGACATAGGTATAACATAATTAAGATTCATATTTAGACATGTTTGATTATTGAATATATTACTCAAGTTAGTCTCATTTTTTCAAGTGGTAACCACGAGGAAGAAAATAATTGAAAATTTTGAGCAACTAGTCGAATAGTGAGCAATAAATCCCGTCAATGAAATAATATGTTACCAAACCAGTTAAATTTGTACTTTTTCAAGTGTCAACCAAGATTTCTCATGTATAAACATGTTTAAATTTTTTTACATACAAAAAAGTGTTTTAGTTGTCCGAAAAATAAATTAACAAGAGTCGTAAATTGAATTGATATATGTAAATCGCACACGAACTATTAGTGGATCAAACTTGGTCCATGCCTAAAGCTTTCTGTTTCCCTAGGATGACCAAGTTTGCTTCTTCAAGGCATGGTACAAATAAAGTAAAAAGCTCTTTTACATCACATGGCTAGGTTTTACGAATTCAAAATTCTAGATGGCGCCACCATAGAGAGGTGGCGACCAAACAGCTCCGCGGCCACCATCAGTTACGTATGTTAACCACGACAAGGGTACCAAACAGAGACCTCGCCTCGTAAGGTCTCCTTTTGAATCTGCATTTTCACTTTCTGCAGCAAGTCCCTGATGATGGATTTCGTCACTAATGTTGCGTTAGGAAAAAAAGAAAAGAGTTAATAAATCACTTTCTTACCGCTTCAACTTCTCTATTGGTGTTGTTCCGTGTTGACTCCATGTAAGGGACACTTAGAGTCTGTAAAAAAAAATAAAAAATCGAAAGGCTTGTCGAATTAAAGTTCAAGTATAAATATAAACTAATATTCTCTAACAAATCTTAACGAATTGTATGCGCAAATTTTTTGTACATTGGTAAACAATTTTGATATTTTGTTGATGCAATTCAAACATTTACCATAAAATTTTGTTGAGTAGAAAGTAGTTTTATGTTTATGTATCGTACTCACTTAGTTATGATAATTATTTATTCGGTAAAAATGAAAAATACAATTTAAAGGAGATGTAGATAACATAACTAGAGTTGCAGACTTGCAGTTATAACATAATAAACTTGAAAAATGAAATATTCAACATATAATATCCAGTATTTAATTAATGGACGAGGAAATGAATAGAAGTTGAAATATCCAAAAAGCAAGAAGAATGTTTAGGTTAAAGAGAAGAGTACCTCAACTTGGGTTTGAAGGAATTTTATATTCCCAATGACCTCCATTAGTACGGATGCTGTGTCCGTCTGCAAATATTCTCCACCCAAATTTTCAATATTTGAACTAATTAGCTTAAGAGAAACCAAAAACTCGTACATTACCTAGGGAAAAAGCCCTGTAAGAGTAGCACGTACGAACTCACAAAAACATAAGAATAATGTCACTTTGTCAGATGAATTTGACATTTTGGATGACCGATGAAGGTGTGTCAACAAGTGATTGATGTAAAAATTATCCTTTTTTAAACTTGTTATTCACATAATAGTATTCTGTCAAGAAAGGTGGCAAATCTGCCTGGTAAAGTAGGAAAGTTGTTAATTATACTTGTGCAACTCGTGCTGTTCAACATTGTATACGACTACGAGACACTCTGATATTAAGTGCTATGTTTTTACATATGTAACTAATTACTCGACATTATCATGGATAATATTTAGATGCTTTTTATTTTTTGATAAAGTATAATCAAATAAGGTTGTTGAGTTGACTTTACCAAAGATTCCGTATGTGTCAAATATATGGGTGAAGATAAGAGTCAGGCTGGAAATGATGAACTGATTATGCAAAAGTTTCTGGTTTGGAAAGATGCTTATGTACCTTGCCAAAGGGAGCTACTAACTGTTGAAGGGCTGAAATTCTATCACCCAATTTCTCTTTTCTGACCTGAAAATTTAAAAACAAGTTGAAAAATTATTAAGCTTTGTCTGATGGGTTAATGCATAATTCTTGATTTCGTCTATACAACATACTTTAAAGGATGGCGAGAAGGCGGCGCGTGAATCTAATCGAGGTTTTGCTGTTTCAACTTCCTTTCCCTCCTTTATAGTGATGGTGCTTTTTCCTAGTGCTGCTCCATTGCTCAAGGCTGATACCTTCAAATTCAAAGACTAAAGTTTAGCTGAATAATGATACCAATCATGTCAAAATCTAAAAGGTACAAGGGGTGAAGTAGCTTTTATGCAGAGATAAAAGAAGAATTCACTTTTAGTGGAAATATATTCGAATGATATAGAAGAAAAAATTAAAAATAATGTACAACATTTTCATTTCCATAGAAAACTAGAAAAGTGGATCTATATATATCAATGAAAATAGCTTGCTAAAACTTTGTATAAATCACATGCAGAAAGGGGTAGTTTGAGTGCATATTTTTTACAGCTCTGAGAATACGGTTGTAGTCACTTAGATCTACGTTTAGATAAATGCATTATATTTTTAGTTTAAACTTTTAGATGAAATGATTTAACGTAACATGCAGTTGTCCGATCACTCGCTGCCATCTTTTCAAAAATCATGTTGAATTTTGATTAAAAAAGAGTCATGCTTGCATGTAAGACAGGTGTTGAAAATTAGACTTGGAAAAATAGAATGTGTGTCCTCTCTAGATGAAGTACATCAACATGCATAAGCTATCTCACCACATGAAATTAAGATGATATAATATCAGAACTGCCTATTTTCTGCCAAAAAAACCCCCTTTTGAGAAATATATCAGGGAAAGAAAAAAATTATTTCAACTTTAGACAGGAGGTTGTAAAAGAAGATGAGAGAAAAGAAACAAGGTGCATGAACTTACCTTGTTTATGCTATGAAATGGCGTGTTGTTTGATCGCTTCGTATAATCAAAGCCATAATAAGAAAGATCATCTCTAAATAGGCCTAGTTCATTTTGCGAAGACGGGATAAACTTCCCAGTAAATCTTGAAGATGTAAGAACATCCAGCGCCTCTAAATTCATATCCGAAGAGCTTGAATTCGCTAAAGACGCAGATAGATTCAAATTTGGAACATTTACACTAGGTAATATCCGATTGAAACCCCTTCCATTTCTTGTCGTTGGAGAGTTTGATAATAGATCTCCTGACGTAAGCTGAATCCCACTGGTTAGATTCCCAGAAAAAGAACTTCTAAGCAAGAGTTTTGCATTGAGATCGTTCAACGGCATCTCTCTTAATTGTGGGCTGTTCAAGATTTCAGTATATCTATTAGGGTAAGTATTATTTAAGCATTGTTTCTTGATCCTTTCAGCAGATTCACCGGTGAACCTTTGATCTGTAGTAGCATTAGCCCAATGGAATCCTAAGTCTGGAATCATTGAAACATTAATTGAAGTGCATAATTTTTCACTCTCCTGCCATGGATTTAGAATAGCTCCATTTGAGTTCCTGCATATTTATAATCAGTTCATGCCCTAATTTTCAAGATTACTTGAACCTTGTTCTTTCTAGCAGANTTTAAGCATTGTTTCTTGATCCTTTCAGCAGATTCACCGGTGAACCTTTGATCTGTAGTAGCATTAGCCCAATGGAATCCTAAGTCTGGAATCATTGAAACATTAATTGAAGTGCATAATTTTTCACTCTCCTGCCATGGATTTAGAATAGCTCCATTTGAGTTCCTGCATATTTATAATCAGTTCATGCCCTAATTTTCAAGATTACTTGAACCTTGTTCTTTCTAGCAGAAACAAATTCAATTAATCCAAGCCTAGAGAGAGAGAGAGAGAGAGAGAGAGAGAGTCTTACAGAATGTTGTTTGGGGTGCTTCCAACTCCATAGAAAGAAGGGATAGCTAAAGAAGAAGATTCAACGACATGATTTTCAAGCTGATGTACGTTTGCAGACTCCATAATCTAATCTCTTCTTTACACTTTCAATGTCGAATCTTAAAGCAGCCTTGAAAGGAAAGAGAGGATGAATAAACACTTGCTAATTCAGACCTCAAACCATCTGTTCTAATTTTCAGCCGAAAATTTTTGC
>CAIGRK010385723.1:0-19494 GCA_903798315.1 Fraxinus greggii | reverse complement strand
TATATTCATATTATATGTTTCAACATACCTAAAGTCATTTAAAAAAACCACCAAAAAATACCCATATGATTTTACCCCTGTTTGCACTGGTGTAAATGTGTTTCCACAGTGTATGACTTCATATAGTTATTTTACTCGATCTGCAGTGGTGTGAATGTATTTCCACAGTGTATGATCAATTATGGTGATTTTAACTGCTCTACATTGATGTGAATGTGTGGAAACAGTGTATGATCAGATTATCAGAGGTCTTCGGGACCCACTCTCATACACACATAGACTTTGGGCCGTGTACTAGGGTGATTGACCTTTGGTGCAGCTCTGCGTACGTATGACCATATTATCAAATTTGAATGGCTGTGCATTGTATATCGAGATTACTCTGTACATGAGTNATCTGCAGTGGTGTGAATGTATTTCCACAGTGTATGATCAATTATGGTGATTTTAACTGCTCTACATTGATGTGAATGTGTGGAAACAGTGTATGATCAGATTATCAGAGGTCTTCGGGACCCACTCTCATACACACATAGACTTTGGGCCGTGTACTAGGGTGATTGACCTTTGGTGCAGCTCTGCGTACGTATGACCATATTATCAAATTTGAATGGCTGTGCATTGTATATCGAGATTACTCTGTACATGAGTAAGGCTATTCATTGGGTACTTATTGGTGTAACTCTTTAGATATCATATTATGTTTATTTAGTTGTAGGTTCATAAATTTTCAAATATCAGATAATATTTCATTTCAAAATCTAGAATTCAGCCTATCAAATTACAGAAATACAATTTTAACTTACAGAAATGATAGCTTTACACAGATTTTTGTTGATATCAGGTTGTTTATACTCGACATATTTTACGGTTGATTATTCAGAATAAAGAGAGGGAGTTTTAGTATTTTAGCATATTTCAATTCTAAAAGAGATATCAGAATTCAGAATTTCTTAAAGCTGTAAGAAAATAAATTAAATTTTTCAGTATGTATAAATGAAAAAAGTATATATATTTACGAACTATCCATTCACTGAATTACAAGTTCATATATTTTATCACATTTTTCTTTATCAAATAATAGCTGAGTTGAGCAGCACTGTCATTAGTTGTATGACTCATTTTGTTAGTCTATTTAGCTCATATTTCTTTTGGGATACACATTTTATCAAAGATGTTAATTTGTGTATCTATATCATGGGCTCGCTGCATATTGGGTATTTTGAGTATATTTGGGGACTTTGATGGTAAATAATAGTAAATGTTGATTTACTATTATTGTATTTGGAATAGTTTTGAGTTTTAAGGGCTGATGTAACATGTTGTAAGTTATATGTACGTATTTGAGGTGATAGATTATATTTGAGATGGTTTCAGTCCATATTGTTAAGAAACTCTATCAAATTTTTTATAAAAGTATGTCACAGTCAAAGCAGGTTATAGTTGCCTTGATGGTGGGATCGACACGTAGCTGGGATCTATAATCGGCGTGCAGCACGTGTCGGGTCCATTAGGGTGATTCGGGACGGGGTCGTTACAATTCATCTTCCTAGCTCTTCTTTTGGTTGGTAAAAAGCATTGTTAACGAAGTATCACGAAATTTCCATATGGTTACTAGAGTTTGTCTTTTGATTCAGTTTGGTCAGTAAGTTAAAAATCCGTTAATTATCCTAATGGAGCGTCCGACATGGAAGACCTCTATCTTGTTTCCACGCTACGTAGCCCTTTTTCATGTCGATCATAAATTTAACTTATTTTTACTGAATGATCAAACTGAAACAAAATATAAAAATAATCCTTTTGAAACAAAAAAAGGTTCAGTGACTAGCATAACACTTCCCTTTAAAATGTGTGACTAACAATGTTTTTTTGATAATTTTCTGGTGAGGTTGCGTGGCCAGACAGATGGGAGATTGTAACTTCCTTTCACGATTTGACGTCTCGTACCAGAAAAGCGAATAATAGATGATGTTGTGTTGGGTTGTGTTGTAATATTGTATTATTGTTTTGTGTGCAGCCGCTTTTCTTTGTTTTTAATCTTGCCTCTTCTTCCGTCTTTTCTGATTGAAATATTGCTGATGACTTCGAAGTTTTCCAGCACATATGGGATTATGTCAAAGTTATTATCATGGTATCATTGTCTAGCATTGGGAGTTTCACCAATTATTAAGATAGGAATGAGTTTATATTAAGAGATAAATCTCATATTGAGTATTGTATCGAAGGTATCAAAGGATTTAAGCTATTCAGATTAAGAAGGTTGAACAAGTTATATAAAAATTTCAAGTTTTAGAGTTCATTTGGCGTGATTTTTGTTTTACTTTCTGTTGAAAAAATTCCGATAAAGCTACTTTAATTTTTGTCAGAAAATCAATTTTTAAAGAGTTTTATTTCGAAAGTGCTTTTAGAAGAAATTACATTCGATCAACTTCCTCTAAAAACTCTTCTAATTAAAAGAACACTTTTATAAAATTATATAATCAAAAACAACTTTTGAATTTCAAAATTGATGTCAAACAGATTTTTAATATCGTATCAAAGTCAGTTAAGTTCAAATGGATAATTTGATTCGATTAAAACTCAAATAAGTAATCGGAATCCAAAATTAGTATGCTCAATGAGCACCCATTTTGCGGCGGGACATGTTAAAAGATGAATCTTGCATCAGTTAAAATCGAAATATAGATCAGTATATATGGATTTGGACAACTCAGGGTGTGTTTGAGTCACATTATTTTGGAAGATGTATTTTGGAATAGTAGATTGATGGAGAATGTGTGATTGAAGAAGAAGGAAAAGTTATTGATGTGGTAGAAAATATTATTTTATTAAAGAATATGTGGTTGAAAATGAGTAGAAGAATGAGAATGAAAATTGTAATGTGTACCAAATAGGGGGTTCATTATTAAAAAATTGATATTTTAAAATGAAATCCCAAATTTTAATACTATCTGTGTAAGATTGACAGTGGCATCATGGATTTTAGTTGCATTTTAATTTTTTCACACTGTTGAGTTATGCATAACCCTCGTGATAAATGTTGTTACTTTCTATACTTGCCTGGAGAGAAATACGAATAATATGCTCACCCTGTCACTCGTGACACCACATGTTTAATATGTAAAGATATTGGAATTGAGCCTTAATAATATGTAATGAAATTATCAATTGTTCAAACAAATTAAATTTAAATTATCTGAGGCAAATTTAGCTTGAGTTGGAGGCTAAAAGAAATCTAGTTAATGCAAAGGTAGTAATTTCAAACAAGATAACTATCGTATATAGAAAATAACTAATAAGATTGCAAGACACGAGTGACATCTTTGATTAAGTAGATTAGACATTTAAAGAAGTGTTAGTTAAATAAAAGAACGAGAAGAATATGACAATATGAAAATCAAATAAGAACACAAAATTTACCTGGTAAAAAAATTCCATAGGTAAAAGAGGAAAATCTTATTTATATCAATAATGAAGAATTACAAATTATCGTACAGAATATAAGGATTGATATTTATAGAGGTTTACTCCTTAAATATATAGTGCAAAGAAGAGCCTAATATGTGGAGGAGTTCACTATAACAAAGACATACAATAATGGAGTGTTTGAGATAAAATAGAATAAAAAAATCTGTCAAAATCGCAAACTAACCATTCCTCGAATAAGACCGCCACTCGGGCGACGGTCTAGCGGACATCAAGCGGTGGCCAATCGCTCGAGCAACCGTCGACACTTAGGGAGTGATGGCGGTCCTATTTTAAGCGCTCGAGTGGGATGCTTGGCACGTAGCGAGCGTCGATGCGTTGCTTCCATCTCCTTGCACGATTTTATCCTCTCCTATTGCAAATTGGACTTCTTCAAATCTTCTTCATGCCCAACGGAAATCATTAACTCTCAATTATTAAACTCCCAAATTGAATTCCAACTAAAATTCTCAAATAGATTTTAACTAAAATTCTCAACTAGTCTTCCAAATAGAATTGAGGTCACACCCTAATTTTAACATATCTCCTCACTGACACGAATTCTACTGCAATAAACAAAACTATAAAAAAATTCTACATTACAAGGAATAAAATTTAAAGCTTCCAACAAAAAAGTAAAAAAAAAATTCTTCACCAAAAAGCTCTCCAACTGAAATAAATTCTCTACTTCTTTTAAAAAGCCCAACTAGAAAAAACTTAATAACTGAAAGTCAACTAAATCCAAGCACTACCCAAAAGGATTAACTTGGACACCAAAATTTTTTCGAATTATCCCATGAGCAACAAGATTACAAATAATTTATTAATAATTACCAAAAAGAAAAAAATACCCTATAATAGAATCAACACAAGTAATTACTTATGTAGAAGATTCTTTGCTAGACTCAGTATCTTCGACGGTACTAAAGAAAAAAGCAACTAAATTAGCTTTGCCGTACTTTTGTTGAAGCTTAATATCTTTCTTAGGTTTGTCTCTAACAATTGAATACTGTGGCCTGCTGGTGGTGGTGGCAAAGCGACATTATCCACAACTTGTCAACTCGATTGAGATGTATTCTTTATTATAGACATTAAACTAAAGCCCAACAGTACTGTACCAAACTCAAAATCCACTCGAGTCCCTAATTTCTACTAATTAATGTCCAAAAATTCTGTAGAACCAAGCAAGACATATAACTGGAACCTTTTTTGTCCTTCAACACAACACGAGCACATTTACTACCTTTCAAGACTCCACCTACATAAGTATACTTTTCCCCTTTTAAATCAAGAGTACTCAACGAGATAAGATTTTTCTTCAAATTTAGAATATATCTTATATCATCAAGTATCCTAACAGTCCCATCAAACATCTTAATTCTAACCCTTCCAATACCAGTTAACCTGCAAGGTGAATTATTTCTTGTTATCGGAGCACCTTTGGTAACAGTTTCATATGTTGAAAATAAATCATCATTATGACACATATGAAAAGTGCAAGCGGTATCAATTATCCAATCATTGTCAAGTTTGGAGTCAATGTCAAAAATCACCGGAAGTTTTCCATCATTGTAGCTATCTTCTATAATTTTGGCTTCCCCTGAATTTTGTTATAGATTTTCCTTCTGATTCCCATCAACTAATTTTTCCTTATTCTGCAACTTATAACAATCCTTCTTACAATGCAACTGTATCTTGCAATAATTACAGACTTTATTACTATAATTAGACCTTAATTTGCCTCTCACATAACTATCATAACTACAAGGCCATCTCTATGAACCTCATATCCAACAAGATGCTTCATCTTCTTATTTGAAAACAAAGCATCATAAACTTTTTCAATGGTGAAAGTATCACGACTATGTAAAATCATATATCTAGAAAATATGTATGAAGCGGGCAACAAACACAATAATATCAACCATAAATTTTCTTCATCATACTTAACCTCTAAGGTTTCCAAAATCAGTGATGATTTCCTTAAAAAAGTTAGGTGATCTTCAAATGATGTACCTTCAGTCATACGATGAGAATGCAATCACTGCTTCAAATACAATTTGCTGGTTAACTTTTCGTCTGCATAACTACTCTAATTTCAACCATAATGCAGCGACAGTTTTTCCTTTAAAACGTCCTGAAAAATAATATTTGAAAAATGAAGATGTATCTGTGATGGTGTCTTTCGATCCTTACGTTGTCTCTCTCCATAGTCTAAGTTGAGGGTATCTTATTAAAACTCAACAACGCATCATCAACTATAACAAGTCCATAAAATAATGGAGTGTTTGAAGTAAAATAGGATTCAAAAATCTGCCAAAATCGCAAAATGACCATTCTGCAGATCGGTGGCTGGCTACTTGAGCAATCGTCGATGGTTAATGAGCCCTAGCAATCCTATTTTGAGCGCTCGAGCGGGATGGTTAGCATGTAGTGAGCGCCGTTGCGTTGCTTCTTTCTCGTTGCACGATTTCTTCATCTCCTATTATAAATTGAACTCATTCAAGTCTTTTTCAAGTCCAACACAAATCATCAACTCCCAAATTAAATTCTAGCTAGAATTCCCAAATAGACTTCAACTAAAATTCTCAACTAGTCTTCTAAATAGATTTCGAGTCACTCTTTAATTCTAACATAAAGAAAAATAAATTATAATCTTACGCATTGCATTTTTAATACTGCAATTCAAACACGTCTGAAGAGTAAATGGTAAAAGTCATGTCACGTGAAATTTATAATCAAACACCAGTTTCATCCAAAATGTGAACATAAATTTTTTCATCTATTTACATTCGTCTATTTTGTGTTTGAAAACATATGTAAAGAGGTGCATTTATAGAAACAATACCATGACAGTAAAAATTTCAGTGTTTTAATTGAAAAGGAAGGATATGCAGAAGTTCTATTTTGTTTATTTTTTCAAAAACAATATTAAGAGTTTTATGATATTTAAAACCATGATAGTAATATAATATTTATTCGCAGCACTAAGCAATATTATACAAGACTATGAGTTCTATCTTGTTCAATCCAAGATTAAGGTCGATTTTCTTAGCAGCCCCCAAAATTGAGCACCAGAATGCCTGAACAAGTTCCTGTCTCTCTCAAATCAAGAATATTCTCCCAGGCAAGTGCTGTAAAGAACAGGACAAAACTGATTACTACTATATATCCAAATGGCAACTGAATCGAGACTCTAAAGTTTACACCTTCAACACTTTCCTGGAAGCCTCACAATTCGGCAATTTCGGCAGTTTCTACTACATATGCATTACAAGTTGAAGGGTCAAAGCAGCGAATGGACTTGTACAGGACCCGATATGGAGTAAAACAGCTGCTTTTATTTTCTATGGACATATTGCACTGGTTTTCACTCCATATCCAGTCCTGGACGAGTCCCATTCAGCTGTTATTTTTCTGGATCTGGCGAAAACAATTGAAGCACCGGCAAGCAAAATCTTGAAGTTCGATTGCTCGTTTCAGATTTTTGGGGTCTCAAACCTTAAACAAGTATCCAAATTTAAGTGCATTTTACCCTCAACACAATTTCAGTGACTTTGCAGTACTTTCCATCTCATGTCTTATTCATCCATTAAAAAGGGTAAAAACTGTCATAGCTTTCTTTCTTTTCGTATGCAATGGTACTTTTTTCAGATTTGCTTTTGACTCTGTTTTCTAGTTTTTTCTTGATTCCAGTATGTTCTAGTATGTATACTTTTGTGAAGATAGAGTTTCTGCGATGCATGATTTGATAACTCTTCTAACGCAGCATAGAGGGAGTAGATTTTTCTGCAGGATCCTGATCGAGATGAAGTTGGAGTCGATGTTAAGAGCATATCCAATCGTAGTGTAAAATTGGTTGTAAATAGGTATTTCTAAAACCACTTTTGCATCCTCGTTACATCCCGTTGGATCCAAATTCAACATTTTCTCCGATAAAAATATCTAAATTCACTTTTGTTGAACATAAAAGAAATGTAAATTTACATCTTTTTTTACATTTTCTGTCGGAAAATGCAATTTGCATTTCATTTGCATCTCTCCATTGGAAAGGTTTCCGGTCACTTTGGAGATTTAAATCACAATTTAGATCTATTTTACACCACGAATGGAGATGCTCCAAGGAAATTGTAATAGTGAATTTCGCATTGTATTTATCTGAGCTTCTGAGTTGAACAGAGCTGTTTTTTCTCATACTGTTTCATATTTACTTATTAATCACACATTTCTTGAACAGTTTACAAAAGCATTCTAACAAGATTAACGTTGCAATGGAAATTTGCCATAAATAGATTTAGTTGTTTTAGTAAGCGACGTACTTTCGAAACCATTTTTTATGCTCTATCAAATACTTCTTCACATGCCAAAAGTTTTTATTATGAATCTATCAAATAACATTGTAGAAGTTGGTGCCTTCCAATAGTAAAATATTAGTTCCATGAAGTTAAAGGAGATGGTAGCAAGAACCATAAATGTATTTCTACGAATAATCAAACTAGATTGTTAGAAGGCACTAGGCAATTAATAAACTGATGAAATGGAGTGGAATTAACTCCATGGCACTGTTGAGAATTGAGAGAGCCATATTCTAAAAGAAAATCTAAGAAGAATAAATAGAGATGATATTTGATATCAGCATGACATGGCCGGCCACCGTTCGGCTAGAATACGTGGAAGACAAGATCTACATGTTTGCAACACTTGCCGGCACAGAGTGTAATTTGTCTTATTCGTTTAGACGAGCAAACTCATTTTCTCGATTTCTAAGAGAAAAAGAACATACCAATCTTTGTGAGACTAGTTGTCCTCCTATGGGATTGAAAGTGAATGATTTGTTTGTTAAAATTCATTGGTTCCCAAGTTGACATACATCATTCTAGCAGCATATAATTGGCTCTTAAAATCTACCATCGTCTATTTCGCCGTTTATGTGGCTTTATCTGCTTGTCATGATTAAGTTTCTTTTAGAACTACTCTTGTCCTCTACTTTTTAGGTAATTGAGTATTTCTATAAATTTGTAAGTTGTCTCAAGGAATTTTAACCATGAGAAGCTTAAGTGAGGCATTATCATGGCAAAAAGATTTGAGAAATATCAGAATGATGCTCTCAAGTTGGCATTTGAAGAGTCGGTGCACCTAACCAAAGAGAAGAAGATTGAGCTAGTGAGGGCTACAGGGCTGGATATGGAGCAAGTCACCAGCTGGTTCAACCGGAAAAGAGCACGCAAACGTGCTAGGGAGTCAATAGGGGACTTGGAGCGAACCAATGCAGAGCTCCATCAAGCACTACAAGAGAGCCAAGAAAAGGAAGCCAGACTCCAAGGGGAGCTTCAAGAGAGCAGAGGGAGGGAAGCAGAGCTTGAAGCCGAAAACCAGCAATTGAAGCAACGTATAACAACTATTGAAGGCGATTTACAGTTTGATTCTGTACTTAAATTTCTGAAGGGGTAAGGGTTATCCATAGAGTAAGCTTGTGTCATATTTGGCACGTTCAAGGAGAATCGCTGACGAGCATTATTATTCAGCTGTATTATAGTTTTTATTTTATTGTGTTTTTTCATTTTCAGTTTCGTCTAGCCTATGAGGTTAACGTCATCTTTATGTTCACGTTGATTGTGTCAAAAAATCTATAAAATTAACACTAGTACGTGGTGTTGCTGTTTCTGGATGTGGATGTCGGATGTCGATGTGGTGAAAGCACGGCAGCCGGCCCATTCTTTACATTTCTAAATATGTCTCGTCTTTGAAGGTTTGGATAGAGACTATAATCTTGCTATGTTTCCTTTTAACAAATTTAGACTGTGATGTATCAAGATTCTATAGCCATTTTTTCTCCTATGATCATAATCTTCGTCTTGCCAGAAAAATCTTTTTGGTGGGCCAGAAAAATACATAATCAAATCTTTTTCTTCCCAGAAATATACAGAAACCCGAAAATCCTATGATCATATATTTAAAAATAAAAGTTCAAAGATTTGTCTGTCCTCAAATTTAAGCTCTCCTCAAATTCCAATTGCTTCTTGTAACCATCCACTTTTTGGTGGTTCATCTGAAACTGTATTCTTTTCGCAGTTTACTTTTCCTATCTTTTTCTCTTGTTTTAACATGTAATCAAGGTAGGTTCCACTGTTCCAACTTAACCAGATTAAGAATGAAGCTCAAAATATTAGCTTGGGAATAAAATATGTCAATATTATCTGTAGGTTAGAGTTAGTTACAGAAGTGACATGCTCATGAGAGCCTTAACCCATAACAGCACCCACATAAATTTTAGCACAAATTTATGCCATGAATTAAATGAATCTTAAGATAACGCCAACTCAAATTTCATAACGTATAGTCAACAGAAGTTGGGGAACATGCTAGCTTTAAGAATCTATTTAGCCCTAGTCTAGAAGCGAATTTTATCCCCTTTTTAGCAATTTTTTTTACCGTTGGCAAGTGCACAGGGGTCCCATTGCTACCACAATTGTTGACTACCTTAGAAATAAATTACTAGAAATGCCCTCGCAAGAAAAATGAATTAAATGTTAAAGGGGCACATAAGTCATTATGCATGGTCTAGTCAGTAATTGCAGATAATATGGGACTAACATATGTTACGGAATAAAATTCTACGTCGAATAAAAATGAAAACATAGACTAACTTATAAGGATTTGGTTAATAAGATTGACCTTTTAAAGTGGAACCCCAAGTATTAACATGGTATTGGAGTCCATTAAACTTCAAAGAACAATTCGATCCAACTAAGAGTCAAAAACATGCATGTTAAGGGATAAAATCTCATATCAAATGAAAATGAAAACATACACCAATTTCTAAGAGTTTATGTTACTCCTCTTAACAAGGTTAATCGTTTGTAAAGACTTGGTGGTTCTTTCTTAAAGGGTTAACCTTGTTAAGAGGAGCAGCCCAAACCAATATAAATTGGTCTATATTTTCATCTTTATTCAATGAAATTTTATCTCTTAATATGTCCCGCAAAATGTTACTTTTTTAGTAGACCAATTTCGAAATTCTCTTACTCATTTTTTGAGTTTTAATCGAATCGAATCGAATTGCTCGTTGGAGATTAATGGGCTCTGATTCGATTCTATTAAGATTCAAAAATATGAGTACACAGATTTCAAGATTAGTCTGTTCAAACGAGACACCATCTTACGGGGGCATATTAATGGATAAAATCTTACATCGAATAAAGATAAAAATATAAACCAATTAATAACGGTTTGGGGTACTCCTCTTAACAAAGTTGACATTTTAAGATGGAACCCCAAATCTTGGCTAAGACTAAGAGACAAAATCTTATATCGAATAAAAATGAAAATATAGACCAATTTATAATGGTTTATGTTACTTCTCTTAACAAGGTTAATCATTTAAGATTGAACTCGAAGTCCTAATATTGTATCAGAGACTATTAAGCTCCAATGAGCAATTCAATTCGACTAAAATTCAAAAAATGAGTACACGAATTTCAAGATTAGTCCGTCAAACGAGACATCATCTTGTGGGAGCATGTTAAAGAATAAAATATCATATCGAATAAAGATAAAAACAAAGACCAATTTATAAGGGTTTCGGCTACTCTTAATAAAGTTGACATTTTAAGATGAAACTCAAGCTTTAACAACATACACTGTATAACTAAAAAAATTTACTACAAATTGGAAAAAAAACACTCCTAAACTGGGGCTTAAAAAGGATCAAGTTAGGATGAGAAAAATGTGAGCTCCTAGACAGGTACTTAAAAAGGATCAAGTTAGGATAAGAAAAATGTGAGCGTTGAATTCTTTTGTGCGTTTGCTGCATCAAGGTTTATCCATCCGTTCAAAATGGTAAAAACTTCCATTTATTTATTCATTTTCTCAAACGAATTTGTGGGTTTGCAATGGTGCATTCTGCACATGATTGCTTTTCAATCTGTGTTTCAACAGCATCTTTTCAATATTCCACCATGTTCAAATGTATATATTTTCGTTAAGATGGAATTTCTGTGATGCATTATTTGATGACAGTTATTATGCAGCATAGATGAAGTGAATTTTCAATATAAGACCCTGATTTGGATTGAGATGATGTTGGAGATAACTTCTAGGAGACTAAGCCTACTTCGTAATAAATTTGAGATTGACTGCATGAATCTGTTTTAGGCATTCTGTTGGGTACAATATAGATAAAAATAAAATAAAAAAATAAAAAGATAAAACTTGGGAGAAAGAATTTGCTGTTAGGCTTAACTGATGTCCTCGGGGGTGAAAATTGTCAAGTTAAGCAGAGAGAATACATCAGGAGTTTTCGATGTCAAATTAAGTATGGTTCCCATAAAATCGAAAGAAAAATTTCCAGGGTGTTAGGCGGTATGTAGTACAAAACATTTTGATCAACATTTTTCATATTATCCCCCTGTTTGATCCACATTATTTTTCTCATTTGCATTCTTCTACTCATTTTCAACTACACATTTTTCAATAAAATAATATTTTCCATCACATCAATGAATTTTCCTTCTTTTTCAACCACACATTCTCCATCAATCTACTATTCCATAATACATTTTTCCAAAATAATGTGGATCAAACACACCCTATGTGAATCCTATAAAATTGAAAGAAAGAATCCCAGGGGAATGAAAATGAGTCTAGTGATAGAATCAGCGCACCATGATTTTAGAGTAATGGTGTACAAATAGATTATATGGAAGAAAGAGAAAGAGAAAAAAAGAGATCGAAAGAACAGAAATTCAATTATTATAATCTCTCTCTTTCATGTCATCTATCTCTATACCATTATATGTACACAATGATGCACAAATAGCATTACTATTGATTTTAAGGCGTAGTTAAATATAGCTGCTCTGGTACATGTCATACTTTCCAAGGCATTTTCTCTCCTCTTATCCTTGAAGAATTTCCAATAGAGTGGAAAACAGAAAGAGAATTCTAGAATTGAGAGGAGAAAGAATAATGGTGGGAAAATCTGTTTTTCATCTTTTGCAGAATTACAATGCCTGCAGATATATATAGAAAGAGCAACAGAGCCTTAGTATGTTTAACACCTAAATCATTCAGTATGTTCTTCAATCAGCTTAATTCACAAACTGCAGCTGTCATGGATCGATATTCTGCATTAGCTGATGATCTTGAAATCGTGTGTTGTTTCTTAGACTTCCAAGACACTAATGAATTACCTAGAAAAATACAATAACCAGTCACAGACCATCTTGTTTCCAAACATGCTGCCCAATCCGCATCACAGAACCCCTTAAAGTGCAGATTGGATTTTCCATCAAAGAATAAACCATGCCTAGGTGTTCCTTTCAAATATCTCAACACATGATGAGCTGCCTCTAGGTGAGATCGTTTTGGTGGCTCAAGAAATCGACTAAGAACCTAGACAGCAAGATGTTTGACTGACGGCATTTGCAACTGGACCTTTATCTTTAGCTAGTCTGTGACTAAGTGGATAACCAATTAGCTTGTAGCATTTTGTCTTAAGGTGCCCAAACATTCCACAATAGCTACATATTGGCTTTTCCCTTCTCTGTGACTGAGTGAATGAACTGCCTCTTTGATTATTACTAGAACTGGTGATTAGTTTACTCATGAAGGCTGCAGCATCAGACTTTTGTTGCCTTTTAGTAACAACTTCATTTTGCCTCTCATCTTGTAGAATTAGGGCAAACACTTTGTTGAGTGAAGGTATTTGATCCATCAACAATATTTGGCTCCTTACATTTGAAAATTGTTCATCTAAACCCATCAGAAATTGCATAGTCTGATCTTCAGACTTATAATTGGTATTGTTGGATTCTGGCCTATAATTTTCTAGTTCCTCCCAAAGCCCCTTGAATCGATTAAAGTAAGAATTGATGGAGCTATTAGCCTGGGAAATTGAGGTAATCTGCTTCTTAAGCTCATATATGCGAGGACCATTGCTTGGATGTATTGATCCTTGAGTTCAAGCCAGATTTGCCTTGCGGAATCCTTATGCATCATGCTGGGGTATAACTCTTTTGGAATAGATTTGATGATCCATGAAGAGACAACATGATTACATCAACCGAAGGTTCAACAATTGATCCATCTATAAAACCTTCCTTATTCTTCACACTAAGGGCCATAACTATGGCGCGATTCCACGTCGCATAATTTTCTTCAGTGAGTGTGACAGAGATGAGTTGCATCCCTGTGTTGTCACCATAGTGAAGATAATACAGACTATTCAGATCACTAACCAGTCGATTGATTAGAGATACTACATCTCCAGTCACCACTTCTGCAACATGTGAATTAACTGGTACAGCAGTTTGATTCGTCTGGTTTTGAGCTTCAGTTTGAACATCAGATTGATTCGCCATCGCAGGGAAACCTCAGTGCTCTATTACCATGAAGAATTTGCAATAGAGATGAAAACACAAGAGAATTCTATAATTGAGAGGAGAAAGAATAATGGCTGGAAAATCTATTTTTCATCTTTTACAAAATTACAATGACTGTAGATGAATGTAAAAGTGTACAAATACTTAAATACCCCTATGTTAATATACTTCAACAATCCTCGCTAATTAAAATAGAAACACATTTTTGTTTTGGCTCTGTTTGAAAGAAAATCACACATCGTAATGATTTACACGGCCCAAGATCAACAAACACTTGATAAAGAAAATTAACAGAAAAAAATTCAGAAATGAAAACAAGTTAAAGATAACTCAATACAACTAAAACTACATTACTTTTTCTCTATTTTTGGTAGAACAATCAGTCAAAAATTTATGAACTTGTCAAATACTTCTAGTTCATAAAATAAATGACTTGTGGAGAACAAAGAAATACACCACCACCTAAAACTATGGAAAAGCATAAGGTTGTCATAGTAAAACAAAAGGATGTACGGTATGAAGACAAAAAACAAATTAAAGTTAGAAAAATAAGCTTTACAGATTTCAACACTCTCCCTTAAAGCGATTTTTTGAAGTGACTTCAAACTTTGCACGAAGTATCTTAAAAGGTCCCTTGGACAGAGATTTAGTAAAAATATCAGCAACATTCACTTAGCTACACGCCTCCATTGCACTGATAGTTCTATCTAAAACTTTTTCTCAGATGAAATAATGCTCAAGCTCGATATGCATGTACTTGCATGAAACACGGAATTTTTTCAAGCTTAAAGGTAACTCGATTTCTCCAGGTAAAGTTGGCTTAGGAATAATCACATGAAGCCGTACCCATTCTTGAGCAGCAACTTCAGCTGCTTTATCCTCAGCTTTAGCTGTAGAAAGTGAGATGCACTCTTGTTTTTACTTCTCCAGCTAATTGCTGTGGAAATGCATAGGAATACATAATCAGATGTGGATCTCCGGACATCAAGATCTCCTCCAAAATTGCCATCTGTAAAACCTTGTAGTAAGAACTCGAAATTTTTCTTGTACAATAGTCCATAGTCAGATGTTGAATTCACATACTTCAAGTTATTCTTTGCTGCCACCAACTGTGGCTTTCGTGACGTTATCATAAAGAAACTTACTACTCCAACTAAAAAAACAATATTAGGCCCTGTTATGGTTAGAAAAAGTAGGCAGCCAACAAGACAAAGGTAAATTTGATTCATCACATTTCAACCTTAAATTTGCTTCTAGAGGCGTTGATCTTCTTTTTCGATGCTCCAGTCCAAATTTAGCTACGAGCAGTTTGGCATACCTTGTTTGAGATACAAAAATTACATTCTCTAAATTTTCTACCTACGAACCAAGGAATTGCCCAGTACTTCTAGCGGCGGACCAAGCACCCGGCGAGGGGTTGCGGCTGCGCTTGTTGGGCTCCTCCGAAACAGTGCACAAGGATGAGGAAGAAGAAGACTGACACGCGGGAGTAGTGGCCGGGCCGCCTGTGCGAGCTCCGCGGGATTTCCAGGTTCAGTCCCGCAAGAGAAAACTGAAGTTACAGAATCGGCGTCGTGAAGTTAGGGAAGAAGGAGAAATGGAGAAGTCATTGGACTTTTTTTTTTCCTAAGATCCTTGGCTTTTCTTTAGTTGGCCCCTTTTTTAAATAATGGCTCATTAAGTGAATTCAACTGGAACAAATCGCATTAGCTTTGCTGATTGCACGACATTTCTGATTTCACACCCATAGAAGCCAAACGTCCAATTCCAAACCCTATATTCTACCTCCTGTCCCGAGTCCTATTAACTCCCACTATTGCAGCCGCATGTCCAACAGATGCACGCCGCCTCTATCGGTAAGTATTTCTTTACAAATTACTATGTGACTTTTTATGTGGAATGCTTTAGCCAAGATGAACGAGTTTTCACCATTTCGAGTTGAGAGAAGTAGATTATGGTGGAAATTTGAAAATGATAGCAGGAAAATTATGTTTATGGCTACAATCAAAGATTGTACGGTTTCGGCCAAATTGGAATGATTGAGATTTGAGACGTAAATCTTAAGTGAAAATCGGAGGATTTTGGAACAATTGATAAGGCTTGAGACTGAATAAATTATTTAATTGAATGTACCACAAAATTAATAGCATTTAGCGGATGCTAAAAAGAACGCAAAATCAGAGGTTTCAAATGGCTTGGATATGAATTTAGCATATGCAAATTACAATGTGAATTTGTTTGTAGCATAAGTTAATGTTTATTATCTATATTAACTTAAAATATTTTTTTGCGCTGTTGAAGATAACTGTTCCCTCAACTGCTAATGTTTGGGCTGTTTCGTCTTTTAAATTTGTTGGTTTTTGTAGGGTAGGAGTGTCATTTATATGTGGCCTAATTCATAAAGGAATTTACTCTTTGAAGTAGCCTAGAGAGATCAACATTTGGAACTTGATAAAGTGCAATTTCAAGGCAATTAGGTTTTAAACTTCTTGAGTTCGCATTGTATAATACCAATAATCATGTTTATTTATTCTTAGGATTTCTATTGAACAAAAGCCACAATGACCCTAACCAAAGATATTATACTTCTTTAAAATCAGAAAATAAACTGCAGAAATAAATATTGGTTGAATTATCTCGTGCCAAGAAACGGAACAAAAAGTAGATTAGATTTCACAAGGTGAATTTCTGCAGCATTTTAGTATGATTCTAAAATTGCATATGCTGACAATGATATTTTTAATATTCTATTTTTATAGTATTTTTAATGTTAGGTAGTAAATTATGAAATTAGAGTAGGCAAGAAGTTCATAAACTCATCAGAACTAATACAGTAGAATGAACATCGCTATTACGACCATTGACTGTCGACGGTCAATAATCAAATGTCAACGGCCACCCTAGTTGACCTCTAATCATGGGTCCGCCACTGAGTACTTCCATGTCCTCCATTTCAAATGTACTGACAAATCGATTCTTAACTTTGCAACATCCTGCTCATCATTTTCTTTAGTTATCATGCCGTCAACGTATAAAAAAAATTTGATAGATGAGTGAGGATCTTCATTTGTAGTTTCGTTGAATACACACATGTTCCTCATCATCCTTATAAAATTTGGCCTTAACTCAAAATTTTTTGGTCCACAAGTAAGAGAAACAATGCTAGATTTGCAGCAAGGTTGTGGCAGGACCATGAGCTCTCCAAAAGGACAATCATCATCTTACGAGATCTACTTACAAAATGGGACCCTCGGCATAGAGATGGATTATGTTGATCTTTATTGATCTCGATGGATTCATTATGATATGCTCTGACGGATCTAGAATTTGGAGTGAGCTAGGTCGGTTGTTGAACAACCATCAACGACCATTGTTTATTAATATTTAATTAAATGATATTAAAAAAAAATCTTCAATCAATATATAAATGTATTAAAAAGTAAAAATCAAACACATACAAAAATATAAACAAATACAACCCAAGTTATAACATAAACGTTACCAACAATAAGTTAACAAGAACAATTTCCAATTTCAGGAAGACAATAATAAAGTATTAATTCAAAGTCATATAAGGGATTTAAATGAGTTAGTGGTATTCTTGGGGGCTATCTTGCAATTATAAAAATGTATTTGTTAGTTATTATATATGAAGAAGATTTTGGGGTATTGGCATAATAAAGGAAGGTAGTGGGGCCCACCATTAATGATTTTGTTAAGTCTATACATTTCGGGACCAATTTGGAACTATCCAAAGAGCCATGCGGGAGAAAGAGAAAATGAGAAGAAAGAAAAGAAAACCAAAGAATGGGAAAAAACTGAATGAAGAAGGAAACGAGAGAAGAATGAGCCGCCGAGCAAGGGTGAAGGGACTAGGAAGAAATCTTTAAGCTTGATTTCAATGTCATTTGTTCAACTACATTTGGTAAGAAAAAATTAAATTCAAGAATACCAATAGACATGTTGGGGCTTTTATCTATTTTTTCAGAGAAAAAATGAAAAGGCAATGGCGAAGCCAACATACGCGGCCGTCGGTGTTCATCGGGTACTGACTCCACCACTGATGATCTGTTTCTTTATTTGTTCTCTCTCTTTTCCTGTAGTCTCTAGTTGAATGTACAGTTGATATCTGGATTAGCAGCAACTAAATTTGAAGGGTTTGGCCATGTCATACATTGGCCATAAGAAACCTGGAAGAACAAAAAGAAAAACAAAAAATAATCAAATAAATAGAATTAGCTAAAATGATTAAGAAACAAGGGAAATTGCAATTGTGATCCCAAACCTTTCACTTAGTTGTAGATTATACCAAAATATTCTACCGGTGGCACTTGCCGTCTTAAACCTTTCATTTGTTGCATATGGAGGAGAAATGGACAAATTCCGTCTATTCCCTCATTAGTTGACCAAAAAGTGAACTATCTAACCAAATATTTACCAACTTTAAAATGATAAAATGATAACTTTATATTATCACATATAAAACAATTAAAATAAAGAAAATTCTTGGGAAGAAGAATATGAATATTTAATAATATTATTTTCTTGAATGAAAACAAAGATTGAACATGCATATTAACTGGTCTCGATTTAACATGCAAAGTCACGAAAAATTATTAACATGTATAGGCGTGTTCGGTAGATATTAAAATCGGATTAAAATTGAAAAACTATCCATTATTGTTGACTTTTATGAGAGTAGTGAGATCAAATAACGGCTATATTTTCAATTTTAATTAGCTTTTAAACTTTGCCTGACATGCTCTATATTCAATTGAAATTCTCAAATTTAATTTAAAATCTCTCTCGAACAAAATTAATTTTACTTGAATTAGTAAACCACTATATCTCTATGTTAATTTCAATCTAATTAAAAGTATTAATTATCCCATAAATGCGTTTAACTATGAACATAATTCTAGAAGTATATCTCCATCTTCTAGTTAAGTTATTGATTTTTACTATTTTATCTAAACAAATAACGCATATCTCGACTCGTTACCGTTGGCAAATCAATTAATTATTGATTAGTTTATTAATTGTAATCATGACAACAATAAAAATAATACACAATATCAATAAAACTTAAGTCTTTAATATAACAAAAAAATCATTTCAAATTAAAGCTACTTCGTCCATCCTAAGTAAGAAATTAGTTCATCATCATAGAACAAAAATACAAATTAAAATTGAAATGCATCACCAGATTTCAAAAGAAAAAAAAAAGGAACTACATGAATATCAATCTTCCATCATGATCGTAATTTCATTTATCAATGAATTCCTCGAACACTATTTCTTGCCTTTTTTTTTTTTCTCTCATTTTAGTCTCCAAGGATCTCTTAATTTCCAACTCTATTGATGAATGAAAAAAAGTCCTGTTTATAATGTTCTAATCCAACCAAAATTCGTGTATCAAAATTTACCCAAAAAGCTCCTTACTTTTGAACGAGTTGAAATTTGTAGTCCAATTTGATGTCTACACAATTAATATTTGACACATAATTTAAATTAACATATCCAATTTTTCTCTAACTACTCTTTATGATTAAAAATATGTGACATTTTAATATAAAATGATGCGTCAATAATTAATTGATGGACAACAAAAATTGGATAGCACATCTCAATTCCTATTAAACAAGCG
>CAIGRK010385618.1:0-15595 GCA_903798315.1 Fraxinus greggii | reverse complement strand
TATGGAAAAAGCCTCAGCCTGATTCTAGACACCCCTATATACTCGATAGTTGCACACATGTCCAAAAATCTTGATACGTGAGCGTTGGGATTCTCCGAAACTCTCCCAAAAAATTATAGCGCGTTTTGAAACATGTTGATCATATCAGCCCGTAGGTGGAAATTTGACTAACCAAACGTCGAATAAACTATGTTAGATTGGCTTTCCACAACCGGTGGAACCATATACTCCCCCATCAACCTGGCATTTTCATTGGCTTCAGCCACATTCGGTCGTACTACTTCCAAATTAGCCCATATGCCTATTTGGTTCGGATTTCCCTCTGTCATATCTCTCTCTTTCCTTTTTGGTGTGTTTCCAATTGTTGTCTTTTTTGAATGTTTCGTTCAATCTCTGGGTCAAACTGAGCAAGGTCACCGGTTCTCGAACTTCGCATACACGTTCTCGAAAAAGTAAGCAGGAAACACTAATTTTTTTTATAAACTAAACTAAAGAAAAACGGTAAAATTCGGATTAAAGCCAAAATTAACTAAACTTATAAAAAATAATAGTCCCCGACATCGGCGTCAAAAACTTGACCGTTTAAAAACCCGCAAGTGAACGGGATCATGATCAAGTAATATAATAGTGTGTAAAGTGTCGAACCCACGAGGACTACGTGTTTTATCGAGATAAAGTTAAAATAACCTTAATCAANTCGTTCAATCTCTGGGTCAAACTGAGCAAGGTCACCGGTTCTCGAACTTCGCATACACGTTCTCGAAAAAGTAAGCAGGAAACACTAATTTTTTTTATAAACTAAACTAAAGAAAAACGGTAAAATTCGGATTAAAGCCAAAATTAACTAAACTTATAAAAAATAATAGTCCCCGACATCGGCGTCAAAAACTTGACCGTTTAAAAACCCGCAAGTGAACGGGATCATGATCAAGTAATATAATAGTGTGTAAAGTGTCGAACCCACGAGGACTACGTGTTTTATCGAGATAAAGTTAAAATAACCTTAATCGAATAGCAATAATGATTTGTAATAATTCTATGTCTAATTTATTACGTACTAGAAATTAAAATAAAAGAGAATCAAGTTTTTGAGATGCATTGCTAAAATGTAGAATCCCCCTTATTGATCCACTTTTAGTACAATAATTAAAATGACTTTTGTTATCATGCGAGTTGATAGAAGTTCCAAAATTATTTAAAAGCTTCTCTCGGTAGCAATTAAATCTAATCCTATATGCAACTTTTTATATCTCTATAAAAGATACCAACATATAAAAAAGCATTAAACGAGCTAGAACATCTAAAAAAATAATGCAAAACATAAAGGTATATCTCTATCCTCTATCGAACCTCACAATATTTATTACCATGTTCTAACAATTTTATTACCTCTCTCGATGATAATAAAGTCCACAAACAAATCAACTAATGGCCAATTAATTGAAAAGCAAACTAAACTATAATAAACATCCACGGATTCAAACAAATTAACGTCAAAATAATTAATTAATACTAAAAATTTCAAAACAATGGTTCATCTATATCTTTAGCATTTTAAAAATCTAGCATAGCATAATATTGACGTTAAACAAGTTAAGTGGAACGATATCACCAAAAATTGACGAAACGTGAATAAATCTGGAATTAATTCTGCTCTAGTTTTCCACCTCTGTTTCTGTGTGTATACGTGTGCCCCTCCTTTTTGTTCTGCTTCAATTTTCTATGTCTTTATGTAACCAATGCAGCCACCAATTTGTGTATATAAAAAAAAAAAGAATTAATTCCACAGCCTACTTTTCCCTTTTTCTTTTTGTTTCAGTTTCTGCCTTTGTTTTTTGTTTTCTCTCCTGTCTGGATGTTCTGCTTTTGTGTGTAAGTATCCTCTCAAGCCGCCAAAATCTCTCTCCAGTGTGTGTGTGTGTAACCTAATTTTTTAACCCAACAAAATCCACCCAAATTGAGGCCCAATTAATTAATGTTTGCTTTCCAAATCCCCAACTCTTTCACGAGATGCAAGTTAGTCCTCGTACTTTGAATTTTGCTATTTTCGCCACATTTTTCTTCGTTTCTTCACTTTCTTTTCCATTCAAAGATTTTTACCTATTAAATATAAAATACAACAATTTAGAATATGTTTCGTCAAAAAAACTATTAAATGTCGTTATTTTAGGTCCCGAAGAAGTGTAAAAATTACACTTATCAACCTATACCAATTCTTCCATTGGAGCAAGTCTTCATCTGAGGTAGAGCTCGGGTTTAAATGATGAGATTTGCATGACGTTGGCACTTATTCCCCTAATAATAGTATATAGAACGGTCTAGTTGCTGACTGGTCTCTACGCACTACCACCATTACTTGTAGGGAACTTCATAGCAAGATGGAAGGTGGAAACAATAGCTTTGATCTTGTTGAGCAATGACCATCCCAGAATGGTGTTGTAATCCATTGAAGCGCGAACTACCTAGACTGATGTAATTTTCGTCACCTACTTTTTATTCGTGCCCAAGGTAAGGGAAAGATTGACGACTCCCTTTAGGATGATCGTACCGCCTCCAAATCCTTGAAGCGGGGTTTTAACTGTTTTGAGCCATTAGGCCGAAATCCCCATCCTAGAGTATACCTCATGAGAAAGTATGTTGGCTGCTCTTCCATTGTCGATCAAAATCATCTTTACATCAAAATTAGCTATAATGGCTGATATGACCAAGGCATCATCGTGAGGATGTGATAAGCCCTCCAAGTTTTGTGACCCAAATGTGATGTCTTCCAAGTTATCATGAATTTGCCTTGAAGCTGGGGTGTACTGCCTAGCATACTGCTTATGTCCACTGTTTGAATATCTTCCTAATGCTATAACTCCGACAATAATGTTAATGGTTCCTGATTTAGGCTTGTCATTCCCCTTCCTTCGGGACCTTTCCCCTTATCATGGTTGTTCCTTGGGCGTTTGTCATGGTTGACATATGAGCTTAGGAATCCCTTTTTTATTAGCGCCTCAATCTTCTGCTGTAGGGCTTTATAGTTCTCCGTCGTAAGCCCATGATCAAGATGATAATCATAATAAATGCTCTTATCTCGAGTATTATGATGGGACTGCATCCTTAAAGGCCATTTAAGCTCCTTCATGTCCTTGATCTCCATCAGAATGTTAGATTTAGAAGTATTCAGTCGGGTATAAGTCGACGGTTGTGTTTCTTGTCTCTGCTTATTCCTGGGAACTTCCGGATGGGGAGTTGGATCATGTTGTCTTTTGTGTTTGGGTTTCTCCGAGGTAGGATGAGGAGTTCTCCTCGGGTTCAATATCTCTTCCATATTAATATATTTTTCGCAGGGATTCGTTCGGTCCTTGGCGGAGCTGCATGAGGAAAGAATATGTTTTCTTAATGCATTTGCTACTGGCAAAGAATACGGAAAACTTGTCGGCCAAATTAGAGAATGAATCAATGAAATTGGGCTCTAGGATAGAGAACCAATCCGGCAGCTTTAGTCAAAGTTTGTGGAAAGTGCCACTTGTAGATTCATGACGTCTGTATATACATAGAGGTGATTGATGCGGTCAGTGCTCCCATCGTACTCCTTCATGCAGGAGAGTTTGAACCTTTTTCGAAAGCGGATAGGAAAGCACTTCCGGTGTGAAAGGACTGTTAAAGGCAAATCATGTCGTCCCATGTTCTGTTGTAATCCAGCAGTGATCCAATCTTATATGAGTCGAGCGAGTTTGCTTAAGTCCATTGTAACCAACCTCGAGGCCGAGGCTACTAAAGGTACACTCAAGGCCACGGATCCACCATTTTCGTAGGCATTGCAACTATCTTAAGCTCGAACATTGGCTATGAATCCCCCTGGTTGTCCTGTTGTTAAGGCTGGTGTCGGCGCTTACGCCTGCGCTAGATGAAAATTTCTCTGGCTTAGCAATTAATTCAGCATTGCAACTAGTTGACAGAGTTCTTCGAAGGTACCAGTGATAATCACTTGTGGTTGGGGAGCTAGTATTGCTGATGATTCTTTTTGATGAGTGGGGGGCTCTGCAATAGGAGGTGGGTCCAGTACAGATGAGCTTGTTGGAGGAACACCTGAACGTGTTGACCATGGCTTTTGGTAATGTTTCCAACAGACGGTGCCAATAATGCTACCAAAAATCGTACATGTTGATTTTCGAGTTTGAGGATTGAGAATGAGTACGAACAGAATCTTCAAGTACTTGAAACAAAGGAGTCCTCCGATGATTAAGTCAGAGAGAGAATTTATGCGTGAGGCTAAGTGCTGGAAAATATATAAAAACATACATGAATAATGAATAGAAGTTTTGTATTTATAGAGGTAGGTAGTTCATTCCTGGTAGGACTTGGTTAGATATGTGTGCTTATCCTTACCTTAAGATAAGCATTGGATTATAACTGTAAATCTAGTTACAGCTCATCTATAATCTTTTACAAAATGGACTGCTCTTAGACATGTGAGTCTGGGATTGAGATATTTGGATAAGTTTAAAATTCTGATCAGATAGGGCCCGTCTACATCTGGGCGAGAGGCATGTTGGGCAAAGAGAAGTACCCGAGGAAATGTATCTCGAGATATTATCTAGAGGACTTCCGTCGTCAAATTCCGTAAAAACGATAATTGATGTTCTCGGGCATCCTCGAGGACCACATGAGATCCCGAGGATGAGGCCTCTATCAGTCAGTAAGTATTGATGCTCGAGATTATATTCTCGAGCTCACAGTGTGACAATATGACTATCAAAATTTATTAATAATTTAATTTTATTTCAGACCAAACATGAGTTAAATGATTGTTTGATATTTAAATGCTGTCGTTCTACTGGACAAGTGTATATAAGTTGAGATCCAATCTTTACATAAGTCCCTGTTTGAGCAATATTTTTTTTTATTTTCATTTTTTTACTCATTTTCAATCACGTTTTTCAATAAAATAATATTATATATCATATCAATAACTTTTTTTTTTCAACCATATATTCACCATCACATCACAAAAAATATATTGTTAAGGTAAAAATGTGCACCAAACCGGGGTTAAATATAAATTAGCGGACCAAAATTTGGCTTATGAAGGTCCAAAAATTGTCATCACAGCCAACGTGGATGATAGGGACAGCAAGTTCTGATTGCTGTGCGTGTTAACTCGTAGATCGCCTAAATCCCTGTAATCAATGACACGTTTCACCATAAAAATTCACATGGATCCCCAAAAATATCTTGTTTGGTCTCTCTGTCAGCCTCTGTCTATTATCCCAATCATCTATCCATTAACCTACGCACCCCCCAACCCTACAAATACTCTGGTTTTTAAGTTATGTATGTATATATCATTATATCTGCTCATGTTATTGGCTGAAACTGAAAGAGATGGTCTCAAGAAATTTGAGGTGAATGTTTCTTCAGAATCTGATATTTTGTTACTTAGTCTTGTTTTTTTGGTTTCTTTTATAAGTAATAATTCCCAGATTCAGAAAATATTTCTCGGGATTTAGATGAGAATGTGGTGTAGAATTGTTGCATTGATATTTACAGCAATTGGATGGTTTGGTTTCTAGCGGTTTCTGGCTTAACCCAGAAGGTAACTTAAAGAAACTGTTATTCTTTGTTTGGTACTTGCGACTGCACAGTATTAAACAATATTAAAGGAAGATTTTTGTGCCAATTTTCTTGTCCTGAAAAGATAAGTTAAAACTAGACATACCAAACATAGCCCTAAAGATCTTTATGCTATTTTTTCTGGCCCTGGATAGTGAAGTTCCATTAGTGGTATCTGATATTTCTAGAATTTATAAAATGTCAATTTCTTCCCTTTCTTAGTAGTTATCCCATTTTTTGTTGCATTTAATTCTTTGTAGATTCAATTGGATCAGTTCTCTCTCCGGACAGCTTATCCAGTTGCAAGTTGCTGATCTGGACTTTCAATTTATCTCGTGTAAAGTTGATTTCTTCTCAAGAGCAGTCTCAATTGAGTAAAGAAAATTTTATTGTCAATCAAGGATAATTGATGGAGAAAAAGCAGAAGTTTCTTACTGTAGCACCCTTCGAGTGTGCTTGGCGGGACGATTTGAGGTTTAGGGAAGCCGGAAGGGGTTGTGTAGCGTTTGATGCTTTTGCGCACAACGATGTCACGATTGTCTTTAGGGAGCAGGCAGGGAGTCAGCATTACCATTACAAAAGGGATAATAGTCCACACTACACTGTGATTATTGGTAGTCATAGAAATAAACGATTACATATCGAGGTTGATGGGAAAACTGTAGTGGATGTGGCCGGAGTTGATCTCTACTGTTCTTCGACGTTTCAGAGCTATTGGATTAGCATATTTGATGGGTTGATTAGCATTGGAAAGGGGAGATATCCTTTTCAGAATCTTGTTTTTCAGTGGCTTGATTCGAATCCGAATTGTAGTGTTCAGTATGTTGGACTTAGCAGTTGGGATAGACATGTCGGGTATCGGAATGTTAATGTTCTTCCCCTCACGCAAAACCATTTATCTTTGTGGAAGCATGTAGATTGTGGCGAATACGACGGGGTGGATGATGGGAAAGAAGAATTGGAAGAAAATCTTGGAGATTATGAAAATTGGGGGCTTGAAAATTTTCTAGAGAATTGGGAACTATCCGATGTGTTTTTCATTGTTGGAAAAGAGGAAAGGGCTGTCCCGGCACATAAGGTCATATTGGCGGCATCCGGATTTCACGATTTTAGTTCTTCAGATGAAGATGTCATCCATCTCCAAGATGTTAGCTATGCCGTGCTCCACGCACTCCTTGAATACACATATACTGGCCACACTATGGTTAGTCTCCATTTCTGGTGAATTATATCTCATGTATTCGATTATGACAAGTATTTTTCTTTTTCTATTCTATTTTAGTGATTATTAATTTGGCATCGCAAGTTCCTTACTTCTTCAGTTAAACAGAGTAACAGAGAACATTACCATTTAATGAAAAGGAAGAAATTGCATAAGAATCTGCTGAAGAGCCTTCAACATTTCATTCTTGATCTATCATCACTGAATGTACTTTATTTATCTCCATGGAACAATTACTGTCTATTGCATGATGAATTAGAGTATATGCATCACTTCGTTGCAGTTGATTTTGGTTCACTAGGAAGTTTAACTTTTGACTCTTTCTGCTTCCGAGACATAGATTTTTGCTTTAACTGTCCACTTGCACTTGAGCATCAAGACTACATAAACTACACACATTCCCTGGTTTGTCATTGTCATGATGCTTATATTGAATTCAACTGTAATTTCTTTTTCATAAAGCGGCTTATTATTGACGTCAATATTTCTAATAGCTCTTATGTGTACAATTGATGTAGATTCCGGAGTCACATCTCAGTTCTCTAAAAGCCCTGAGCTTACGGTTTGAAGTGATGACTTTGGTCAAGAAATGTGAAGAAATGATAGAGCGCTTTAAACTCAATAAGAAATTATTTAACTCTGGTAAAAACGTAGAGATATCATATCAAAGCTCTCGGCTCCCCTGCATCACTGTTTTCCCATACAGATTACCCATTGACGTAAAGAGGCTTAATCATTTTCGCTCGACCGGTGAATATAGTGATGTAGACATTTATATTGAAGGTCATGGTTTTGTTGCACGGTCACATAAGATCATCCTTGGTTTATGGAGTTACCCTTTTACAAAGGTACACTCACTTTAATCTACTTTCATGTTTGGTTCCTTCCTTCATATATAAAACATTAAGTGCATGCTTGGTCCACAATGGCGACAAGTTATTGTCACAACAAAAGAACCCATTTACACAATTGGTCTAAAGTTATCAACTGGATTGTTCTGCTCTACCTAAAGATTATAGACCCTCTACCCCAAACTCCCACTATTACCCGACCCAACCTGTAAAATGAATTATAGAAAATGTGTGTCAGATTTAATGGGGTAATTGATAACTCATGAAACTTCATGGAAGCAACGAATGTACTTGATAAGTCACAGTCATTATGGATATGTGATCAACTGATATATCTTGATGAAAATTCCCCCCTACAGCTGCCCAATAGAAAAAGTACAATTTAAAGGTCATGAAGAAAATAGATTATTTTGTTTGATAACAGGACAATTTTGTTGATGTGTAATGCATGACACAAGTAAAGATCTGGCAAAGTCCTACTTTGAAAGAGTTTTTGTAAGTAAAGAGTGAAATATTATCATTCAATTCATGCGTTGAAGAAAATTTTGAAGGTTTAGAGTTTTCCTTGTGTACTTTCAATATCCATGTGAATTTCACTACGCTTCTTTAACTTTTTTGTACTAGGACATGATTAATGGTGGAAATATTGAAATATGCAGATGTTCACAAATGGAATGAGTGAGAGTGCGTCCTCGAAGGTTTGCTTTAAAGATGTTTGCTTTGAAGCATTCTCAATTATGCTGGACTTCATGTATGGTGGAGAAGTTTACAAAGAAGATTCAGTTCTTGTGGATACCTTGCTACTTCAGCTTCTTTTCTTAGCGGATCAGTTTGGGGTTACTCTTCTTCATCAAGAGTGTTGCAAAACACTTTTAGAACATCTAGCAGAGGTAATACGGTAACCTTTACCTTTCGGGGTTTAAAACAATAGTGGTCACTAGTTTTTTCAAGTTGGTCGCTGAACTTAAACTTCATTTCAAAAGAAGTTTACTGAACTTAAACACGTGTTACAATTTGATCATTTTGCTAGTGTTGGTTAGTTTGATTAAACAAAAAAGTTGGCATGGAGTCTAGTTGGCAGCTTAGGTGGCAAATAACTTGATTCCGTGAGTCAAACTTAGAGAAAGGGAAACAAACTTTCATTTCAGTCACTAACGTGAACTTTTGCTAAACATTTAGTGACTGCTGGTGTATTTAATCCTTGCCATGTAGTTCAGATTCGAGTCCAAAGAATTTCTCTTTGAATTATTTACCACTCAATCAAAATCCTAGACGGGAACAACAATTTAGAAAATCGAGAACTGGTGCAGTGTCAGGATTGTGAACACGAGCGGAGATCATTTTTGACAATGAATTATAAAGTATTAATACCTCTCATCTATATATTATATGCAGGGATGGAGTTCTCATAATTGAGGAAGGTCCCAACAACTTTTTCTGTTATGCCAAGTTTAATGGACGAGGAAGCAGACAGTTTTGGCAAAGTATTTGGGTAACTTTATGTGGGGCTAACTTTTGGACTTTGTTGCAGGATTCTGTGTGCCCAATTCTGCAAGTTGTTTCATCCGTTCCTTCGTGTAAACTCATTGAAGAAACCTGTGAAAGGAATTTTTCTATGCATTTTGATTACTGCACAACTGCGAGCTTTGATTTTATCATGCTAGAGGAAGCAACCTTTGGCAACATTCTCCAGGTGAGTTCTTGTTTCTCAAAGGTTCATTGATAGAGAATACATTACAAAACATCAAAAGCAGTCTTCTCCATCTGGAACATCTTATGTTACCTTATTTACTTTTCATGTCTACGCCTTGAGAAATAAGTAAAAGTATTTGAAAGTAAATTTTAAGCTCAGCCAAACTCGTCTAAGCTTAAAGTTACTTCTAAGTAGTATCTTCTTTTTTCCCCAAAACATGTTGCCAAAAAAGAGAGTAGCTTCTTACTGTGTTCACTTATTTTTTTAAAACAGTGCTACTTTTTTAGGCTTAGCCAAATATGCTCCTTTCTAAGAAAATTAAGTGTAGTGACTAAAATATGTAAAATATCAGACTTATTTTGTGATAAGTTGGTAAGAAATTTAAGATTATGATTTATATGTCAGATGCATATTATCTTTGTTGAAGTAGTAGCATTTGGGTTTATCAAATATAATATGTATATTGCAGCATCCAGATTTGACCGTAACCTGTGAAGAACGGATTCTTAATGCAATCTTACTTTATTGCTCCCAATCAAAGGAGTTAAATGCATGGGACAGAGTAGATGAGAAGCTGCTGAGTTCAACACCTGAGCTTATTTTTGGTGAAAGGCTCAAGTCTCTCGACTTATTTTTAAGTTTTGTACGCTTCCCCTTACTTCCTTATGAAGTGCTTAAAAAGGTATGCCTTGAAACATCAAGATATGAAGTACATGCTTGGGAATTTCATATGAGGTTTTCTAAATGTGAAAAAATATTAAAATATTGCAGCTGGAGACGAGCAACCTTAGCAGACATATTACTACTTTCCGTCAGGTGGTATGTGAAGAAAACTTGCACAAAAGATATCTATGGTCAGAAGTCCATCATAGATTATTCTCTCTCTTCTGGAAACTGATACAGCATTTGACAGGTGAAAGAGGCCATTTCTTTTCTGGAATTTGGATTTACTGGTCCTGACAAAGATCTAAAGTAAGTATAAAACAGTAAAATATTCACAACTTTTCTACTTCTCGCGGTGAAATACTGTAAAGATGTATCCATTATCCCCCTCAGAATTGGTAAACTAATAGCTATGTAATCATAACAAAAGTTCCTTTCTTTCCTTTTCATCTTGGGTTCCCATGCTAGGCCATTCTGTGTGGACTGTCCCAGGAAAACTCCGCGGGTAGGTCTGGCCTGGCATCCTTGGCCTTGTTTTCACAAAATGTGTGTGGTGGGAATATCTTGGGAGTTGGACTGAATAATCTGCCCAATAACCCAACATTTTGGTCCTTGAATGGAAGGGGATTTGTTTATTTAAATTTTTATTAAGAAAATAAATAGCCCACGTGCCCTCACTGCCTATCTGGTGGTGGTGAGCCATGAAATTTCGTCGGGCCCGACACTGCCCACTTTACGCTGGATTTTATTCAGAAAATTTTGCATTGGTTGGTTTTTATATTCCTAGTAAGCTCATGTTTGTGAAAATCCAGATGATTATCACAAATTAACCACGCATAGTCTTTTCCCTGCCACATCTTATATATATATATATATATTTTATTTATTTATTTATTTTTTATTATAATTTTTTTTTTTTACCCCTTATATACCTTGAATATGTAAATTTCTGGTGATCAACTGCAAATGCTGGTTGACTTTGCAGTGTCAGATTTCAACATAGGAGATCGAGTTTTCGGGAGCTCCAGTTCATATGTGATGGAGACAGCAATGGACTGTTGTATTTTGCGGGGACATCTTATGGGGAACACCAATGGGTAAATCCGGTTTTGTCTAAGGTAAACTTATAAAAGTCTGTTTACTCTGTTTTCTTGTAGAATTATGAAATCGTTCCTTGAACTAAAACTGTAATATTTCAGAGAGTTAGCATTACTGCAAGTAGTCCCGTTTCAAGATACACCGACCCTAAGGTTTTAGTTTCGAGGACTTACCAGGTATGCTTTTATGTTTTCAACATTTTTACTTGTTAGAACATGAATGAAATAAATTTATTCTGTACTAGGGCACATCCTTTGCTGGGCCTCGAGTCGAGGATGGGAGAAACACTGCATGGTGGATGGTTGATATAGGCCCCGATCATCAGGTTCGGATAGTTCTAATGTTGCATGTTTGGTGGGAGGATTTGATAGTATTGGGCAATATTAAAGAATTTAAAAAAAAAAAAAGTTAAAATCTTGTTCATCATAGTGTTTAATACTACCTACAAACATGCACGTACAAAGGAAGAATTTTCTGATCGATATTTATTGATCAAATTGATGCAGCTCATGTGCAATTATTACACGCTGAGGCAGGACGGATCTAGAGCTTTTGTAAGGTGTTGGAATTTTCAGGTAAAGTACATGTTTCTTCATAACTAGAGGTTTAAAAAGGGTGGCACGGCCATTTCACATGCTGAGCCCGCCAGGATCGAAGATCAGTCCTTTTGGGCACGTGGGCATGTAAGGGTCGGGCCTGATAAGCCGGACTGCCCTCTCCATATTTACACCTCTATTTCATATTTGCATGCTACTATTTTTTGCAATTCTGATGAAGATGTGTTATGGTCGGACAGGGTTCTTTGGATTGCAAGAATTGGTCGAACTTGAGAGAGCATGAGAATGATGAAACGATATGCAAACCTGGTCAATTTGCATCATGGCCGATTATTGGTCCCAACGCTTTGCTTCCGTTCAGATTCTTTAGAGTAGTCTTAACGGAGCCTACCACTGATGTTACCAACCCGTGGAGCTTTTGCATTTGCTTCTTTGAGCTCTACGGTTACTTTCGTTAACTTTGTTGTGGATTCAGTGGAACGGAATGTTGGCTCACGTTCTTGTAACTTATTTACGGACTCTGTAGTTGAAATAAATTCAGTGGACACTTTTTTTAAGTGTGTAAATTTTGGTAGTGTATTTATCTGGTTTCGAAGCCCTGATGCGTGCTTAAATTTCTGGGTTTTACATTACTATTTTCGGGCGAGGATTACCCTTTCTTTTATGGACAATGTATTAAGTGTTATATTCTAAATCCAATCAACTTTGGATATATACACTTTTACTATACTAGTCAGAGTTGGACGTGTATTGCACGTTATTTTAAAATATTTTATAAGTGATGTAAAAGTAATATTCGATATCAATTTGTTGAGAAGATTTGACGAGTCTCAAATGAGCTAAAGAAAATAAAATTTAGAATAGAAATTTAAGAGAAAAAAATTGTATTATCAAAACTTAACTTCTATAATTTAAATTTTTTGTGTTGAAGAAATACTACAAATGAACACCTTTTTAATCCTTCATTTGGTACATAAGAATTAATTGTTAATACATGAACTTAAACATTCATTAAAATTCTTAGATACATGAATAGAAATAAATTCATCTATAATAACTTTAGATTCATGTAGATCAAGATTCAATATGTCAAAAATCATTGAGTCAAGATTAAAGTGAATTTATTTAATTGAGAATTAATAAAACGAAATTCATACATGACAATGATTTTGTAGTATTTATTACATATTGAAAAATAAAAAGTAAGGTATTATTGAAATAATTGAATTGTAGTAGAGTTAAAATTGTTCAAAAACGATTCCCACTTGATGCGATATTTAATATATTGTAGAAAATCTATGCATTTCATATATGACACATCTATTATTTATTTTAATTAATATTCTAATAAATTAAATAATAGAATCAGTAGATTCAAGTCTTGGTAATTTGTTAATCACAATGTATTGTGATTGTGAGATACAAATCACATATAATTGAATCTTAAATCATTTGTGGTTGTAAATAATATCGTTATTACAGATAAACCATCACGTGTGGCATTTCTTACTTGTAAAGTAAGTTAAGTAGCTGATCTCACAAGCTAATGTATGGTGACACTTAAATGAATACGTTGATGTTTATTATAGAATAAAATATTGGAGACCAGCTGGAAAGATTCCACATAGATAACTATCTGAATGTCAGTGGTTAATCTCTAACGTTCGATAGTGAAATTGGTCTTTCGACTTGATGTCATCATAATATGCCTTATATGATGATAGTCATATTTTGGTGATATTGGATGTTGCTCTGCAAGCGTCGCTAATACGGCATCGTTCAGGTATGTCAAGAATCATATGAAAGTTATGAATGATCAATAGAGGATTCGTCACTGTTAGATAGTAAGAAATTATGATCTACACTTCATTCAGCTAAGTTGATAACGAAATCTTTTGCCAATGTGTGCT
This sequence comes from Fraxinus greggii, assembly GCA_903798315.1. Lineage (NCBI taxonomy): Eukaryota > Viridiplantae > Streptophyta > Magnoliopsida > Lamiales > Oleaceae > Fraxinus > Fraxinus greggii. Next base: position 2,003 of record CAIGRK010385618.1, on the reverse strand, counting down.
CATAAGTCGAAAAAGAGTTTTCGACTTACATTGACTTAATAATGGGATGAAAGATATGATCGATAATTGAGATTGATACATATTCATATTTCGTAATTAATCGGATCATATTGACGAAATGATTATAGTTTCACGATAAACTAATAAATTTGGTTTTGTCATATCGCGTGACATTTTTCGTTACATATCTTGTCCTAACACATTGCAAATGTCAATTTGGGACGACTGATGTGAATTGATGATAAATTAAAAAGAAATATTTTAACTTATCAATTTTGATTATATCAAAATAATAATTCACGTCGTTAGATATTATGATAGAGAACCTAATATGACACACACAAAAGGAGAAACAGAAGAATGAAATTCGCCCATTAATTAATTAATAAGTGTTGGGCAATTAATTAATTCCAAGATTAGTAAAGGAGTTTGCAAAATATATAAAATTTATAATTTTCTATCACAATTTCTATCTAAACACAAAACAGATACTTGGTGAGAATTGAAATTATTTTATTTTTCGATGTGTATTTTAAGTAAATTCCCAACACAATGAACATTTCAATACTATGGGTTATCTTTGTTTTAAAATAAATAACTTCCTCTTTAGTTGAGTATCGGTTCAAAGCAATTTATTCAGTCTAATTTTGAATTTGCCTCGAATAATTTAAGCAGAAGTTTCGAAACATATTTATGCCTTCGTTGGAGGGAAAAAAAATTAGAAAATTACAAATATATAGTGAACATATAGAAAAATAAAACTAAATATATGGTTAAACATCTCCTTGTATCGAATGTGATAATCTTTGAGAATCATTTATAGCAAAGGACGATGTCCACGCTTCAGGTCGATAAGGTAATGTTTTATTGCAATATAGTAAGCAAACACACACAATAAATTGCTATCTAGGTGACAAAGTGATATTGGTGTCAAATAAATAGGCATTTAAGTTCAAAATTGATCTTCAATGTATTTTTTGAATTGCTATGTTGGCTTTGATTTTCTTTGAATAAAAATAAAATCACATATAGAAAGGAAATAAATTTTGTTGTTTTACTCCATTTAACTGCGCTTTTAAATTTAGATAGAGCTTTATATTATATATTTTCTCTTTGGCATGTCAGCTTGTTGAAATCCCTTTCAACTTGCATTATAGAGAATTTTTTTTTATACACCATCTATTTTACTAATGTAGCATAATTTTTTTAAGCAATGCACAGCGCATAATTCACATTTCAACCTAGGTGAAGACCCCAAATAATCGGAACATTCAATCAAAATAGTTTTATCGGTCATGCTACATGTACATTATCTTTGATAACATTATTTACATTATGCCACGTGATAACACATTGTAGGACATTTAAGAAAAAAAATTCCCACAGAATTTTTTGAAAACAAAGGGGATGTAAAAGATGATGCAAGAGAATGAATATACAATGAGTATTACTGTATTTTTTTTTGGCGAAATATCCTACTTAGATATTTTCATTGTTAAAAAACTTATTTTAATAAATTTAAGTTTTCGATCCAAATTTTGTGGTTAATAAAGTGATAGCAACTAAAACTAAATTGTGTCGATGGAAATGTTCATAAAAAAAATCTAATAATAGATTAACAACAAATTTTTTTTGTCGGCAATAATTTAAAAAAATATATCTTAATAAATCTAATTTACTATAGTTATGCAATAAATATTATTTTTAAAAATCTAGTTGAAATAAATAATAATGAAAAATAAACTAAACGGTTGTTTAAGCCCCCACCCCACCCCTTTTTTTTTTATTTTTTTTTGCCTAAAATGCATTTTGAAATAATATTTTGTTGGAGAATGTATCGTTAGAAAAATAAGAAAAATTTTTAAATTTGCGTGGAATATTATTTTATTGAAAAATGTGTGATTGAAAATAAAATAAAAAAATGTATTTAGAAAATAATGACTACGAGTAAATTCCATCCAACAAAGTCGTTAGCAGCAATAAACCAAATCTCCCCAACTAAA
>CAIGRK010385593.1:0-11473 GCA_903798315.1 Fraxinus greggii | reverse complement strand
CCAGATAATAGAATTTTTTACTTCTGTCGTCCAATTTTTTGGCCCCGTGCTTGATGGGATTTAAAATAAGAGTTTTGATAAATTTTAATAAAAATTGATGAAATATATGATTATAAAATTATGAGAACTTATAAAATATACGATTAAAATTAATTATTAATTATTAACTTTAATTTAAATTTTTATCCTTACCAAACAGTAACTTAGTTTTTTTTACACCAAATATGAAGTACCATTAGAGATGTCCTTAGTCCCTACTTAGCCCCAATTTCACAATCATTTTTATAAAAAAAAAAAAATCTCAAATTCATTTTTAATCTCGCAATACAATATTTTGCAAATAAATCCAAGTTTTTCTCCTACATGTTAAACACATTCTCAAAAAAAATTATTATTTCAAAACTCGTTTTTCTCTCTTTTTTTTTTAATAGTTATCAAACAGGGGTTTAGTTTAGATGAAAATCAAAATTTTAATGGAAATTAAGCCCGTGTTTGATGGCTAGTATAAAGAAAAATTGAGGGAAAATGATATATTAAATAGTGATTTTTTGATAATGTGTGGTTAAAAAGTAAGGAAATATTTTGAATTTATGTATAATTTTTTTTTCCGAATTTTATGTTTGAAAAATTTTATTGTGTGAATATGTAGTTTAAAATAAGTATGAGAAATAAAAAATTTTGAAACAAAGAGAGTCAAACAGAGGCTAATTAAACAATCGTGCTACATGTATATATCTTCCTTTGTATTGTGATAGATTACAAAATACCGTTGGACTGCTTAAAAATTAAAACAATTTTTCCGACTATAATTTTTTAAAAACAAAGAAAATGTAAAAGTTAAAGTTGATCAAAGAATATACATTCCTAATAATTTTTTCAAAACTTGGAGCTGGAATACGGATATCCACCTGCGAAGGATAAAGCTGCTTGGGCCTACGTGGCTAGCTGGTCCGGCACCCCGCGAAAATCGCGTCCTCAACTCGAGAATCTCGTGAAAGCGAAATCAGATGGCCCAAATCATACCCTTTAACAAATCCGACGGTTGAGATTTTCTTATCAGCGGTGGCCGACGTCAGGCAATATTATCTTAATCTTGCTTCGGTGAGCGATTTTCTGATTACAGCTAAATTTTCTTATTTTTGTTCGAGGATTCTGATCGCATCGTATGAAATTTTTATTCTCTTTTTGGGCGAAAAACTAGAGGTTTTGTTTTTAACTTTTAAATCCAATTTCTAATTGAATATTGTGTTTTCTTCATTTTTTCTTTATGAGTAAGCTCTAGCTGTCGATATAAAATTAACTGTAATGTTCTTTCGTTTATCCTTGGAGATAAATTTGCCCGCGAAACTTTTCCTAATAGAAGGTCTTGTGCATGTCCAATTTTAATATATCGGTGGCGGCATGACTCGAATTTAGGTTCTTTCCTCGTCCAGAAGCTTAGCATTATGGGATTGGAAAATGAGAAGATGCTTTTTGGACGAGAAAAATTTAAATTGCTTCAGTTTTTTGATCTTTGTATCACTAGATAATTTTCAGACCAAGCTGCAGAAAAGAAAGAATTCACTAATTACTACCTTGGGAAACGAGGGAGTAATCAAGAATTAGGAAAGCCGTGAGTTTATTTGGCAAATATTGGGTTTTGTCATTTCAATTTTTTTTAAATAATATTGCATTTTGCATCTTTTAATTTTTTACGTATTATTTATAGTTCGTGTGGTTTTTTTTATTCTCACAAGATCATCGACAAGTTATAGACTACAATGTTGATGTGAAGTTATAGGTCAAAATGGGAATCAAATTGAGAGCTGTTGCTGTCACTCTGGTTCTCTTGCCTTTTCTGCATCAAATGATGGGTTGGTGAGAATTGGCCTAAAGAAGATGAAGTTTGATCGAAACAACCGGCTTGCTGGCCGGCTTGAGTCCAAAGGAGGAGAGGCCCTGAGAGCTTCAATCAGGAACTATAATCTCCGAGGTAAACTTGGGGATTCTGCAGATACTGACATTGTAGTATTAAAGAACTACATGGACGCTCAGTACTTTGGGGAGATTGCTGTTGGCACCCCTCCTCAAAAATTCACTGTGCTTTTTGACACAGGCAGCTCTAATTTGTGGATGCCATCTACAAAGTGCTATTTCTCCGTGAGTTGACTGTTGAAATGTGTTCTCTTTCAAACTAAATTGAATCAACCTATTTCATGTTCATCGATTTGATGGGACCACGAAACTTTAAAACTCTTGCAATTCGGTGCAGGTTCCATGCTACTTCCATTCCAAATACGAGTCAAGCCAATCAAGTACTTATAAAAAGAATGGTTCGTTTTATTTACTGGTTTCACTTGCATACATGTAATTGTTCTGTAGTTCGTTCACTCGGTGCTGAACCTGTAGTATTGTTATATCTAGCTCCATGAAATCAAAGTTTTTCGATATGTTAAGATAACTATATTTGAAGCTTTAAATTTTCCTGAAATGAGATTAGAGAGTGAAGCCTGTTGCTGTGCAATATACTACTGATGTGCCTAGCATGTTTTCTCTTATGATATAATGTTGCAGCATTTACAATTCTTGTTCATCTTACACTGACCTATTCTGTATGAAAATATGAGTTTTTTTACCCCGGTGTTTGTCACATTGGAGAAGATGTTCACCATGGTGTTTAAACTGATTTCATTGATTTTTGATAATTCATCTGAATCATAACTATTTGATCATGCAGGGAAATCTGCTGCTATTCACTATGGCACTGGAGCTATTTCTGGATTCTTCAGCCAGGATAATGTAAAAGCTGGTGAACTAGTCGTCAAGAATCAGGTTTACTACCTTTTCTTTTGGTTAATGTGTGGTATGAGTAGATACGTGAAATGGCCTAAACGCACATTGTTGACTTCTCAGGAATTTATTGAGGCGACAAGAGAACCTAGCGTTACATTTTTGGTTGCCAAGTTTGACGGCATATTGGGACTTGGATTCCAAGAGATCTCAGTTGGAAATGCTACTCCGGTGTGGTATGAGTTCAACCCTATTGTTTATATTTCAGTTTCTTTTTTGGGGGGATTGTGATTTAATTTTCCACTATATTAGATCATCTTCAATGGTGGTGTAAAATTGAGTCTAAATTGGTATCTCCAAAACTACTTTTGCATCCTCATTTGCATCATAGTGGATCTAAATTCAAATTTTGCTCCAATGAAAATATCTAAATCCACTTTTTGCCTCTTGTGGATGTAAAAAACATATAAATTTACATCTTTTTGTATATTTTTTGTCGGAAAATACAATTTACATCTCCTTTGCATCCCTCCATTGGAGAGATTTCCGCCGCTTTGGAGATCTAAATCTCTATTTTACACCACCATTGGAGGTGCTCTTAGAATTCCTTTTGCAAGTGCAGACGTAATTTGCTCTCTGATTCGAAACATCAGGGGTGTATTTGTTTTATTGCAATTTACCTGAAGCTGATTTCTATTTGTCTTCTTGTTGTGTTACAGGTACAACATGATCAAACAAGGTCTTGTTAAGGAGCCCGTGTTTTCGTTTTGGCTCAATTGAAATATGAAGGAAGAGGAGGGAGGTGAAATAGTTTTTGGTGGATTTGATCCAAATCATTACAAAGGCAAACATGATCCAAATCATTACAAAGGCAAACATACATATGTTCCTGTGACGCGGAAAGCGTACTGGGAGGTTGGTTGATTTAAATTTCGTTTTATGTTTTAAATGGATGGTTGATTGTTTCCTGTCATTAACTCTGATTATTATATTCTTAGTTTGACATGGGTGATGTCCTCGTCGATGGTAAACCCACTGGTATGCACTCTTTGTAGCCTTCAAATGTCCTGTTGTAAACAATTAACATAATTATCACTCAAAATTTCTTTTGTCATGATAATTAGATAATTCTTACTCCCTCTGTAATGTAGCCTATATCTCTGTGTTGTTTAGGTTACTGTGGTGGTGGATGTGCAGCAATTGCTGACTCCGGAACTTCTCTCTTAGCAACTATTGGTGGAAAAGATTTCAGCCTCTCCCCGAAAGAGGTCCGATTCAAATACTCGCAGTTCATTAGAATTTTAACATAATCTTTCCATTTAGTCTGAAATTGGACATGAAGTTGGTGTGCCTTGTTCAGTAAGGAATGGTTCAATGGGTCTGTATAACCAGAATTTAGCATAAATGCGTAGAATACTTTTTTTCTATAGAGCATAGAGTACTATTTTGAAATAATTAAATACGGTAATTCTAACCTTAGGTCCTTCCTGATGTGGACTATTGTCACTTTGGTTATGATACAACTATTTTTCTGACCTTGCTAGCAAAGATTCACCATATATCATACTCTGACCAATTACACAATTTTTCACAATAATTAGTGGTGACTCAGGAAATTCATAAATTGCCATTGACTTAGGAAGAACTACTTTTTTGTAATCCACTTGTCGATCATCTATATGTTGGCTTGAATCTTGCTTCGTTGTAGTTGGTTTCGCCGTTGACTATTGGACTAACATTGGTGATCCCATGGTGTTGACCAGTACATACTCAAGGTGGGTGAGGGTGCTGCTGCACAATGCATTTCTGGTTTCACTGCTATAGACATTCCTCCACCTCGCGGACCTCTTTGGTACTTTTTTCTTAATTTCAAGTTGATTATGCCAACTTTTTGTTTTCTGATGTATTACATGTGGTGGCAAATTGAATGGCATTAATGTGATATGCAGGATCTTGGGAGATGTTTTCATGGGTCGCTACCACACCGTGTTTGATTATGGCAAACTGAGAGTCGGATTTGCTGAAGCAGCTTGAACGACCCCTTCTCTCACCCCATTCACTCCTTTTTTCATATATGTTAGAGTCATGCCCCTGTTTATCAATGAGCAAGATGGTTGTCGTTTAGACTGTTAATTTCAAGTTGTTGGCCTTGGACTGAAGAAGGATTTGTAAATATTTGCTTTGTATTATGATATGAATGTAGCATGACGGGGGTTTGAAGTGGTTTAAAAGAGGATTAAAAGGACAAATCTGATTTCTTGGCCGATGATGTACTGTTGTTTAATATCATCAAAAACATGCCTTGAGGGTCAACATCACCAGCGGATCCAGCACCCGGAGAGCACCAGCGGGCGTTCGCGGTGGATTTGTCCAAAAAAATTTCCCTTGCTCACCTCTCATCCTAGATCCTCCTGGTCAACATTGGATTATATTAAACAAATGATAAGCCTCTAGTTCTTACCTGACACATCCAAAAAATAAATCAGGACATCAAATTCGAGGTAAAACAAATCCACAGATAAATCTCAGTTAAAGACATCACCCTGTGCATCTGTTAAATAGGACATTAAAGCACATGCGTCATTATTTCATTATCTACTTGGGTTTTGGCATTGATGTCTACCTTGACCAAGCTACTCTACTCGAACTAGTACTAGTAGTTCAACTTAGTGAAAATCGTCAAATAATTCATATAATGGATGCTATAAAATATTTACGAAATAACAATTAGTAGTTCTTGTGTCAAAGATACAGGGGCGGCTCAAGCAAGTTGGAGACTTTAGACGAAAATTTTTGGAGCTGCCTTTTCAAGAACAATGTTAGATTTTGTACGAATACAATTAATCAGAACTAATATCCTATCCACGGTAGGCACATATCAATTCTATACAATTAATACTTGTATGCACATTACTATTTTGCCAGTTCATTAAATTAAAATAAAAACAACAGAATTTCAATTACAATTGATAAGCTCTTACAAGAATGCAAATATCTTCCTAAAAATACAATATTTGAGAAATAAAACATATGTTATTAGAAAAAAAAAATAAACAATATAATATTACACAAAGTAAAAACAAACGACAACGTCTAAACGTAAAGGGAGGAAAGTTGTAAATCTGTGGTGCAAGAACACTTGTAGAAGATTGATGGTAGTACTTCACACTTCTCTACCAACAACTATTGGGTTTCCCTTGCCAATCAAGTGTTTCCAAGTTTATCTAATATATATCGTGCTCAATGGGCACTATAGCTAATTCATTCAAATCTTTCTTGGGGCATAACTGATCTCAATTATGGCTTTATCCAGTTTAATTTAAAAAAAAAAAACCTCCACCTAATTGCATTGGGATCTTATAAGCGCCTAATTTTCTTTAAGCAAGTCATTAGTAACATAATCGTTTGGGTTTAGATAACATGATAACTTCTCCAAAATGAAATTTTCATTCAAATTCCAAATGCCTAATCCGCTTTCCATTTCATTGAACACTCAACTTTATCCGTTAAAAGTAAGCTATAAACAGCAAGAAAACAACAAGCTCACAAAACGAAAATAAAAAACCACAAGTTGTCCCTTACATAGCCTCTTGCTATCAAAATGAGAAAATCACCGATCCAATGATTTTAATTGGCTTCGAAGGCTCTGGTTTTCCTCGAGCAAATGATCGTATTCCATAAGAAATCCCTCTGATTGCTTTTTCAAAGCTAGAGCATGGGCTTCTGCATTGCTTGTCTCTTCAGTCTTTTTCTCAAGTTCAGACTGAAGCTGCTTGATCCTTGCCCGCAATGGGGCCATTTCTTCTTCCAAGGCTTTTATTTCTTCAGAAACTGGAGTCTTACCATCCTCGAAAAGTCGGTTTTGTTTCTTTGCAGCTTCCATAGTCTTCCTCCTTGTGCGAAGTTCTCGGATATAATGATGTAACTTGTCAATCATGAATGCAAGGAATAAAGAAAATCCTGCATGAAATTTAATTCAATTAAACTTGATACGATCAAAAGAGCTGAATTTAAACCTGCAATCCAAACGGATGAAGCGAGAGACAATGCTTTAAATGTGACCATTGACCATGGCCTTTATCGCAGAAAATATCATAAATTTCTTCAGAATGGAGACTCCGTATCAAATACCACCCTCCAAATTCTTGTCACTATTTCTGAAGAGTTTTAATCGGCATTACATAATGAATTTATGTTTGTTAATAGATAATGATGATAATCGTCTAAGTAGCATCATCTTAAATCAGAAGACATTATGGACAAATAAGGGAAATCTAAAATTTTAGTGTACCGTGCATGAGTAGCACAATTTAAGTGGTCCGAAATTCTGCATTGTATACCATTTTTATAACTATGGAGGAAGTAAAGAGGCAACGTGAGGCTCATATGACAAAATAAGATGACAGCCAAAAACTAGAGTGAAGAAAAGGCTGAGATTGCAAGAAACATCTCTTCTTAAAACATCAATAAATAATTTTCAGCAGTTTGATGACTCATTCTGCAAGTGTTTTGACACTGATATCTTGGTCCACATCAGCTTGAGGTACATCTCATGACATCTAAGAGTAATCAATCTTCAAGTCAACACGTTAATACAAGCCGACTACAGAGTAACATGAGCACTTCATGCGAAGTTAATTTAGGCTGAAAGACAACATGGATGGCAGGGGAACCAACCCAAAAAGTTTGGTAAAATTCATCATGTTGTAAGGCATTCCATGAAGTCACAAGATAGAGCTCCAGTGTGCCAATTTTTGAAAATCCCCTAGTCTAGAGCATCAGTAAAGTGTCAATGTAACTAAATATTAGAGTAGAAAAGCATTAATTTATAGAGAAGGTCAGCCATGGCTGACCTTATCTAGACTAAAGTGGCATCAAGTTCAAGCTCGGATGCTAATGGTATAATTTTTAAAAACGAGGTTGTAATCATGTGCTTTCTAGAACATTTTTTCCCCTTTTTCCAGGTATATGAGCGAATAATATCGTGAAAACGATGGTTGACTAAACTTGGGACCAAAAGTGGGAACACAGAAATGAAAGCCTTCATCTTCAATTCCCAGTTCCCACATTGATAAGATGGAAATTTTCCTTCTCAATAGTTCAATTTTAAGAAAAATCTAGACACTGAGGTTCACTTTTAAAATCAGGGTTGGCATCAAGGGTCTGACATGTTACAGCAGTTAGATCATTAAAGAGTGATCTGCCTGTTAAAGGCAAATGAAGTATGGAAGTTCAAAAAGTTACTGAAATATGTGTTCTGAGCATAATTTGGAGTGTGAATCGATTGGTGTTGGTAAGTATTATCTATTTAAATCATTCTCATACTCTTAAGATTCATGCTTTCTCGAGTATTTGCAGTTTTGCATCAGGAATTAGGCAGCCTACACACAACCAGGTTCATTCCACTGTATAGTTTACAAATATAATATCACTATAACAAAATACTTTGAGCCAATATTCCCAGCATCAACTGCAAAAGATAGACTATTCATAAACCAAAATCCTTTGAAGAAAAGAAGATCGTAACTGGAAAAACAAACAAAGATATTATCATTACAAAAAATATCAGGCATATCGTATATGTTTTCCACACAATGTTTGTTCCAATTAACACTAAAATACACATATCCTAGTCAACAGAAATGAAGAAGAGTATAATAGTCCACAGAAATCACACAGATTTTACAGTTACTATGCTAGATTCCTCAAAATACTTCAAATATTATCATATAATTACTTAGTCGATACTATCAAGACAAAAGGCAATTTTAGTAATGTGGACCATTTTTAGAAAATACAGGTACTAGAACAAAACAATGAATACGTAGCTTGTGTCTAACTAATGCAGAACACAGCAGTGATTTATTTATTTTTAAAGACTCCACATCACAGATTCTCTGCAAATTTTCGAGCTTTTTAGTTTATTTTTATTTATTTTTTTAAAAGGAGCATTCTCGCTATAAACACCCTGTTGGAAGGCAAAAATTGAAAGAAATACAAGCGATACCAGAAAGACTAAGTTTAAAGTTTCAATATAGACGATTGACGTGGTATCGAGTTAAGGCAAAAAGATCTGGTTGAAATCTTACCACCGCTAATTTACCAAAAATTGAGCACTCAAAACGTTTGGTCAAAAATTTAATCCAGTTTGTAAGTGAGCCGAAGTGTTGAGACGCGATTTAAATAGACATTGCTCCTTCCTAACAAGTTAAACTTTTACACTAGATTATTATCATACCCATGAGCGAAGCTTCGAGAAGGTGCTTAGCCAAGAGAATCTGTTCCGTGGGGTTAATATCACCATCTTCGATCCAATGCCTGTGGATCGCCACCACATTGTACACACTAGACATCATCACCACGAAGACTGTAGCGGCAACAGTCTTCACCACGATTGGGCCGTGGCCCCGCTTGACCCGATCTATGCCCATTATTACCAGCTTCCTGAATGGCGTCTTGAACACGAAGATAATGATCAACGCCATTTCGGCGAAAATCAGAGTAAACAATAACTGAATCATTGAAAAGGTGAGGATTTGACGAAGAGGAGGGGTTTAGGATATTACGATCGGAGAAAACTGTTTGACGAGTGAGGCGGTACAAACGAAGGAGATTTGGGGTTTAATGAAATCTCTCTCTCTCTCTCTCTCATGTTTAAGCCTGAAATTTCCGGATATAAAAAGGTTTTGGAGATTAATTTTAAGGAAAAAAAAATAAAGATTAGGGTAAAAGTATTAATAAGTGTATAGATTGGGGCTACTATTGCAATTTATCCTATTTATTAATATCTGGAAACGTTGGTGAATAGACAGATCCACGATGGACGCCAATCTCTGAGTTGAAAGGATAAAAAGGCAGCAAGCAAAGTCGCCTTTCAGCCAACTAAAGCGTGTGTTGGGATCAGCTACTTTTATTTTTAATTTTTTCCCCTCTTCTTTTTACTTTTATCAACCACCACAATTTAATGTTAGGAAGGAATCACGCTTTTAAAGTATGATTGATTGATTGGGTCACTCGTATTTATCTACAATCATGTTACCAAACAAGCTCAAAAATAGGTTCAAAAAGATAGGAAAACGTATCGACACATGATTAGACAATTTGAAAAATGAAAAAAATCAAATACCCAACCAAACGTTGTCAAGTCAGTTCGTCCATCATTTTCTCGTTTTTGAACATGTTCAATCATCATTATTTATTTGTTTATATGTACAATTTTATTCAATATTTTAACAATTTGTTTTGCTACAATTTCTCCACACCTTTTGAGATCAATACTTAAGGAGTAAGGAAGAAATTTATCAATCATTGACCTAGTTGGAATCTTCTAGGAAGACGGGTGAAATAAAAACAAAAGTTTCTCCCCCAACTTTAACAGGATACGGAGGTGAGAAAATATTTCAAGCCAACGTTTAAGCAAGAAACACTACAACGCTAAAGTAACCCACCCCCACACTTTTAGAAAATGTCGAACAAATGAATAGATACAAAATACCTATGAGCTTCAAGTTTGGAGAATAATAATGTTTATNTTGCTACAATTTCTCCACACCTTTTGAGATCAATACTTAAGGAGTAAGGAAGAAATTTATCAATCATTGACCTAGTTGGAATCTTCTAGGAAGACGGGTGAAATAAAAACAAAAGTTTCTCCCCCAACTTTAACAGGATACGGAGGTGAGAAAATATTTCAAGCCAACGTTTAAGCAAGAAACACTACAACGCTAAAGTAACCCACCCCCACACTTTTAGAAAATGTCGAACAAATGAATAGATACAAAATACCTATGAGCATCAAGTTTGGAGAATAATAATGTTTATTGTTAGGGTTTATAAATTTGGTTTCGAACAACTTTGACTAAATATTTTAGTGAGTCCCGTGTTGAAATTTGAGTTGAAATTGATGCAATGCATGCATATGGTGGAAATACTTGGCCAAAGTCCAAAATTATCTCCCAAGAAGTAAACTTGTGTACATAAAAGTTTGTTACTCGATTATTACAAATATATGATCACTCATCAGCATTTCACATGACTATTTCCACATCTATCATGGCAACAAAGGCTCATGTTCAGAGTTAATATCCTAAATAGTCACTGAATTTTGCCAAAAATTTTCAGAAGGTCATCGAACTTCAAAACTTCCCTAAGTAGTCACTAAACTTTGCAAATAGTTCCTAGGGAGTCACTGGACTTCAAAACTTCCCTAAATGCTGAACTTTGCCAAAACTTCCCAAGAAGTCACCGAACTTTGCAAATTGGGATCCGATACATCAATGGTTCAGTGACTATCTAGGGAGGTTTTGGCAAAGTTTAGTGACTATTTAGGAAAATTTAGAAGTTCAACGACCCCCTAGGAACTATTTGCAAAGTTCAGTGATTACTTAGGAAAGTTTTGAAATTCGGTGACCTGCTGAAAATTTTTGATAAAGTTCAGTGACTATTTAGGGTATTAAACCCTCATGTTCACGTAAGTGATCAAGTATGCAGACAGTTAGAGGTTTAGTGAAATCAAGTGGACACAAATTGAAGCGTCTAGTTGGTACTTTTTAAATAGAATATGAGTTGTTTTTCTGTTTTCAACCTTGATTTATGATCTCTGGGAATCGTTGGATAACCAATCTAGGTGTAAAGTCTCATTTACATATTTGTAAGCTGGGTTCTCAGTTCTTAACAAAGGATTGTTTATTTTACCATTTTATGC
>CAIGRK010385545.1:0-13661 GCA_903798315.1 Fraxinus greggii | reverse complement strand
TACAAAATGATGTGGCAAAATCTACGATGTTGATTTCAAAAAGTGTTTTTTAAATCATTGATTGACAAGATGCCACATCACATTTTGTAAACCATTTTTGTAATCCATCTTTGTACACATATCATGACTCGGGAAAGAAAACCATGTTTGGGTCTAAACAAATTTGTGTGGACCTGATCGGGACTGGATTGTCAATTTCGATGGCCGTGGGCAGGGCCGTATCGTTACATAAGAATCTGTGAGGGTTGTGGGCGGTCGCTGGGCCCTAATAAGGTGGGCTTATATCATCTATTTGGGCGGGCTCACGTTCCTCTATGACCCGTTGACAACTGGTTAATTCATAATTTTCAAAAAATTCTCCTTACGTTTTAATTCATTTCCCTACTTGTACGTTTGCCAATTATTCAAAACCGCATCCTGTGCTAAAGTTTGGATTATAAATTCGATATCTGAAACATAATCTGGTGAGCTGAGAAATTTTAGGGTTCAATTAATCGAGTTTGCATTTTCATACCATACTGATATCTATTTTGACATGTTTAATTAGTTGTTATTTTCAGCACAAATTTGACTGTAGTTACGATCTGATCCCAAATTACTGAACCTCACTAAACGATCAGAAATAGCGAGTGAATTCAATGATACTGTTGCAGTCGCCCTCTAGATATCTCCTTCAAATCTTGTCTACTCGGGTTCAGAAGTAAGTTCCTGACTTTTTCCTCTCTTTACCACTATCTCTTTATTATAATTTCATACTAACTTTCATTTTCTCGTGCAATATGAATGTAAAGGTAATCTTTTGAAATTTAGACCTTTTCTATGGTTATGGAGTATGATGTATCTTTTCCACAAGCTAAAATCATTTATAAATAGCGATACCAAGTTACCAACAGATGTTAATTGTAGGTTGAACTGGGTTTAGAAAATCTGGTGTCTTCGTGGGACCTAATTTACGTTTCTACTTGATTCGCACTTGAATGGTTCATGGGTTTCTGACACAAAATTTGGTATATTATGTAGCCATGTTTTCTTTTTTCTTTTTTTTTTCCTTCTTTTTTTTTGTAAATTAGATTATGTGGTCGGTCCTAAACGTAAGTGGTTCGTGTTTTTGGAACAAAAATGTACGCCAGCACATGCATTAGTTGCATGCTCTTTAACATATTTACCTATCCTCATTAACAAGCATATAAAATTTTATTGGTGGTTGTGCAGTTTTGAGAAAGGAGTTGAATTGGACTGTCAGTGGATTGAATTCGATGATGTCCGTTACCATATTCAGGTGATTCATTAGCTTTTAATGTGATTATTTTGTTCAGTGTTTACCGTAGGATGTTATTGCATCCTTTGACCTGTATTGAAGGGCTGCAAACTTCCCTAATCTGATTCCTTAAACTCTTTTATAGGCTTCTATGAAGAATCCAAATCTCTTAGTGCTATCAGTATCATTACCTACACCACCTCCAGAAACTGTATTTTTTGGGGGACTTCCTCCAGAAGCAATAGAAGCCATAAAGGCAGCATATGGAACGGTTGTACATATTCTTGATCCTCCAAAGGATGGTTTCAATCTCACGGTGAAACTGAACCTGTCAAAACTTCCTCCAGATGAAGGTTCAACTGAGTTACCCTTTTAAGGTCATTATGAGCTCACCATGATTATTCAAACAGATAAATAATCCATCTTTTGAAAAAGAATCAGACTTTCTTTGTTTTATTTCCTCTTTCTGGTCCTTCTATCAAATTTAATTACCAATTGTTTCGATTATTTGTCTTGAACATTTGCCCATTTACTAATATTTTTATTATTACAATTTGTTGTAGAAGTTATTTTATTATTGATACCCGTAGGAAACTTTGCTCAGCCAGAATACTGTGGAGTTAACTTTCAGACTCTTGAGTATAACGTGAAATGCATGTTTTGATATTTTCTAATTCTTGCAACAAGATGGTAAGCATTATTTTCCATCTAACGAAAATTGAGAAGGGCTGTTGAAGCAGAATTTTGGCATGTAAACACATAGTGAATCCTCTAAGTTGATATGAGTTTAGTACATTGAAAAACCTCTAAATATAATGTTGCAGTATACTGAAACAGTGAATCCAACTAGGACACAAACATAGACAGTTAGAAGGGTTCCAACTTCCAAAATTCACAAATATTATAGATGGTTACTTATTTCTTTTCTGATAGTTGTTTGATGGTGATATATTGCTCATATATAGAAGATGCATGTGGTTTTCTAAAAGACTGGTTGACTAGGCATGCTAAAAAAATAGATAAAGCATTGATCTATGAAGTTCTTAAGCAGAACTTCTTATGTATTCTATAGGTCATAGTGTCTTAGGTGATACTTGTTTTACTATTTCTCTGAGTAGGTGCTAATTTTCTTGGATTAAGCTAGTTGGGTGTGCACCACATGGCTGCATAAGCATTTGATGGGTTGGTTTGCATTTTTTTCAAGGAGTACAGTGGAGGTGCAGTTTACATATGTGTGAAGGATCATATAAATAAATTATCCCCCTTTTTGAGCCACATTAAAATTTTCATTATCATTCTTCTACTCATTTTTAACCACACATTCTTCAATAAAATAATATTTTCCATCACATCAATTACTTTTCCTTCTTTTTCAACACATTCTCCATCAATCCACTATTTCAAAATACATTCTTCCAATATAATGTGGTTCAAACACACCCTATATATATGTCTCGCTAACCTCCCAACCTTTGTCACGAGAACAAGCCTCTTAGCCATGTATCATTAGATAGAAACGCACTAGCATAATCAACTATAATATCCATAACTTAAAAGTTTTCCTTCTAAACATCCCGCAAGACCTAAATTTCACTGCTGCTCAGCTTCTTATTGGCCACGAATGAATCTGTACCACTGGTACCATTTTTCCTTTGCGGTAAAATCAAATTTGATTTTACACAGTCAATAAATCAAATACGTCATATAGGAACTATTAAATGTCAAATATAGGGTAATTAGCATATAACGTCTTCACATTTCATTGTTATTACGGAAAATGTTTCTACCTTTTATTTTTTGACATTTTCACCCTTATTTCCACTTTTCATTGCGCAAAAGGTCATTTTCATCTATTTTCTCAATTAAAAATTGTGAAATGACGAATATACCATTCTCTTTAAATAAAACAAAAGGAAAAAGAAAAAATTAATTGCAACCATAGTCCCAAGTTTTTTTAAAAGTGAAAATGAGTCTCAAATAAATTATTAAAATAGTAATTAATACATAATGTCCCTATCTTTCACTGCTATTGCGAAAAAGTTCCTACCTTTCATTTTTTTGGCATTTTCACCCTTAATTACACTTTTAATTGTGCAAACCATTTTTTATATCCATTTTCATCCAATTTCTCAATAAAAAAATTGTGAAATAATGAATATACTTTCCTATTTAAATAAAAAAAGCTAAATAATTAATTGCAACCATATCCCAATTTTTTTTAAAAAATGCAAACAAGTCCCAGTTAAATTTATTTAAAAATAAAAAGTGGAAACGAATCCCAAATAAATTATTAAAGAATTAGAAATTAAAAAATATTTTTTTATTTAAAGAGGATGGTATATTCGTCATTATTGAGAAATTGGATGAAAATGGATAGAAATGATAGTTTGCACAATCAAATGTGTAATTAAGGGTAAAAATGCCGAAAAAATAAATAAAAGGTAAGGACTTTTTTGCAATAATAGGGAAATGTATGAATATTATGTGCTAATTATCTTTTTAATAATTTATTTGAGACTCATTTGCGCTTTTCAAAAAAATTTGGGACTGTGGTTGCAATATGTTTTTTTCTTTTTCCTTTTGTTTTATTTAAAGAGAATGGTATATTCGTCATTTCACATTTTTTATTTGAGAAAATGGATGAAAATGACCTTTGCACAATGAAAGGTGGAGATAAGAGTGGAAATGCCAAAAACTGAAAGGTAAGGACGTTTCCCATAATAATAGTGAAAAGTGAGGACATTATGTGCTAATTACTCTCAAATATATATATACATACATACATACTAGTTTTTTGCCCGTGCAATGCACGGGTTGTGTTATTTTGAAGGTAATATTAGCGTTTTAAGTCTTAATGATTAATGCAAAATCCCGGCAGGATCGACTTGCCAGTCAGGTCGCTGGGGTTTGGGTAGCGCCCCCGACGGGGATCAACCTGCCCGGTCAGGTCGAGGGGGCAGCGCCCCTCGCCCCTGACGGGGATCGACCTGACCGGTCAAGTCGCAGAGGTTGAGGGGGCAGCGCCCCCGAAAGAAATTCTAATTTTTGTGTATATGTTGAAGAGTTTTTTTTGTTGAAAATAAATATTTTTTTTTAAGCAAATACCAAAGAAAATGAAAGTATGAAAAAATAAGATTTTTAATGGTTGTCTTTAAAAAAAAAAAAGCAAAAAAAAAAAAAAACCCATTTTAGACGGGCCCTTAAATTTGAAGTATNCCTGACCGGTCAAGTCGCAGAGGTTGAGGGGGCAGCGCCCCCGAAAGAAATTCTAATTTTTGTGTATATGTTGAAGAGATTTTTTTGTTGAAAATAAATATTTTTTTTTAAGCAAATACCAAAGAAAATGAAAGTATGAAAAAATAATATTTTTAATGGCTCTCTTTAAAAAAAAAAAAAGGTTCCATGACACGGAGCTATATCTCCGTGTCACGGAGCCCGTGTGCACACGACGTCCAAATTTTTTTCTTTCTTCCTCTTTCAATATTTTTGAATGATGAATACTCCTGTCATTAAACTTGCTAATTTACTAAATATCAAACTCTGCAAATTTCAAATCCAACTCTTAGAAACTTACAGCTGTCTCATGCTAAATAAGATTTTTTAGCAAAGAAAGTATGTTCCTCCTCCAATCTTAGAAGAGATATGTAGAAGATATTTATAGTCAACCAAGATGGCTACGTACTGTAGCAAAACTGGATTGGAAAGAGGTAAGTGTGAAAGCTCGTGTGATAAAAATGAATAGTGAATCCCACATTCTCCCTTTTAAGAGAAGATGGATATATTTATTTATTTATTTATTTTAAGTCACTCTTCATGGGATAAATTAATTTGGCATTTAATTCAAGAACATAAGTTAGTATTTCTTTATTAGAAAAATTGCTAATGTTCTATGGATATTGATTTAACAGTGAAACCAAACGTATGCACTCTATCTTTCTGCATGTGTGCGCATATGCTTTTGTGTCTAGCGGCTGTTCATATCAAAATTCACCAAGTTATTGAGAGCTATGAGTTGTGTAAAGACAATTTCAATTTCTTTTCCAGTGTTCTAGAATATCTCATGAAAGGATTCTCTTATAAACAAGTACGGACATATAAAACTAAGCAGGCTGAAGAATAATTCTTCTGTTTCCTTTCTGGAAAGAAAGCCTTGGAGCAGCTGTAATTTATAGGCAGAAGAAGAGACTGTTGATAATTCAGCAACTTAAAAATGAACGACAATCTGTTTCCAACATGCTAGGTATTTACTAGAAGTCATGCCCGGTAGTATGAATTACAGATTAGGACCTGTCTCCAGAAATGTAGATCAAAATTTTGGAATGCCTTTTCAAATGAGTTATATCGAAGAAGTCCATTATTTCATGTTCAAGAAAATTCAATTCCAAACATATGATTCTATTTCTAATTTAATTTTAGCTCCCCTTATTGGATAACAAGACTTGGGGTCAACTGTTACGTTATCCCGTTGAGTGAGCATGGTCTAGTTTCAGACCCAGTACTTCGTTTCTTACTATTCAGACTTACTATTTTCTATTAATGATTACAAATGTTGGCTGAATCACATTTCTGTGGACTTCACATAGCATTTTTTTTTTTGTACTTAAAGAACGTTTTTGGTTATTCTTTGATTTTAATGACATTCCTTGTTTGTGTAATCAACTATTATCTTGGAGTATACACCATTAAACATGAAGACGTAACTCTTGCCTTGGGATAATTATATGCAATAATGCGTCCATTACATATGTTTTGCATCCTTCTTTTCTGACATCTTATTGTGCTTATTTGATGTTTCTTATTGCTAATATCTTTGATAGAACACCGGCAAGAACTCCTGGGAAAGATTGCATCTATTAGGGAAGTTGTACAGGGTGCACCGCTGAAAGCTGTTCTAAAACAACTTGTCTCAAGGACAGTTAAATCTGATTTAAATAAGCTTATTTCCCTAGTGCATCGGCCAAATGAGTCATTTTTCGTTGTACCTCAGGTAAATTCCTTTTTCACTTGAATGTTTCTTTTGGGTTAGAAAAAGGTTTTACCCTATGAAGATTTATCAGTTCCGGCTCTCTATCATGAACATGCTTCAAGTAGCATTGGAGTGTTCTGAGCATTTATATATGCACATGTATTTTCCTCCTCTGTCTATATCCATACTAATCTGCTCACTGCTTATATCTATTGTCAATCATAAGCTAAATAAGTGCAGTAGCTGTGCCACACCTGCCCCTGTCACTACCACCACCACAAAAAGTTATAAGGATGTGGAAACTATGGTTACTTTTTGATTAAAGTACTTGCGTGTTGTGTATGATGTTGGGTGCTTCAATGCTATCATATAATGTCAGTTTGAGTGTTCTGCGATCATGTCAGAAATAAATATCTTTTTGCCGTTGGTTGCAGGCAGACAAGGTAACTGTGGTTTTCCCCATGAGATTCAAGGATTCTGTAGATAGCATTCTTGCTACTTCTTTCCTCCAGGTACTAAGAATCCTTTACTGGAGATTTGGAACGGAAAGAATCCTTTACAGGAGATTTGGAACTTCCATTCCTTTGCTTTTTGTCTTTTATTTTTCCTTTTTTTTTCTCTCTCCCGCTGTTCTCCGGCCACCCCCCACACACAGCAACATGCACTAAAAGAAAAAATAGAAACACAACTCCAACTGGAAAGGTAAGTAAATGAAAGAAACCAGGCACGAGTTGCATTTGCCAGACACTAGAATTAACACATTAATCTTTATTTGACTTGATTGATATGTTACCTTTGTTGGGTTTTCAAAATTCAAATTACCTTCTGATTCTGTGTTTTGTATGTTAGCCTAGGCCATGCATGCCAGGGTTTCTGGTAAGCGTCAAAGGTATTCAGATCGTCTGCTTTCTCAAGTTAAGGAATAGAAGTGTTCTTTAAGTTCCTCATTATCCCTTGTGAAAACAAAGTTACGTAGATAATTTAACCTGCTTTTTGACATACGCATTTAAGGAGCAACAAACATGGATGTTGAAATATTTAACCGCTGTTTCTGAAAGTTTTAAAGCAAGAAAAATATGATCGAGATAAATAGTATATTATGAATGCGTGTCTTGAATTCTCTGAACTTATTCATATAATACAAAGTAAAATATGAATTAAAAATGTCACTTGATTGTCTGAGGCTATGCAACTAACACTTCCTGCTATAGTAAACCATATTATTCTAATGCAGATTTAATCCAACATTCCTACTTTTACTTTTCTTTTCAAACTTAAAAGTAGCTTTTTTAAACATCTGTCATTTTGGTTATCATTCAGGAATTTGTGGACGCAAGGCGAACTGCTGGACTTGGCAATGCCCCTCATTGTTCGTGGTCTCCTTCTCCCCCGCAAGAACTGAAAGGAGCTCCTGCTGAAGCATTATTGGCAAATGCTGGATTTGTCAGTTTTGGTAATGACCGATAATTTTTTTACTAGTTTTCTTCACCTATAAATCTCTACTTTCCCTGATTCAAGATTGTGTTTGAGGAGCAGTCATTTCCCCACGTCATGTGGAAGGCAGAAAGCTGGACAGAACTGTTTGGAGCTTATCAACATTTCATGCTTATGTTAGTTACCATGTCAAGGTGAGAATTTCTTCACCCCAAGTGTATTTCTTTAACATGATCTCAACACTTACTACTTGGGAGTTAGGATGGTAGTGTTGTCCACAAATTAACCTCCTGCTAAATTAACCTGGGCTCTGTAGACAGTTTACAACTTTACATGCAAGAAGTCAAAGCACATCAAAGTGTAAAAAGATTAACACGGGGAATCTGCTATTAGCACATAAAGTAAGCAACAACAAAAGAAGCATGAAAATGAAAAGAACCACGATGATTTAAGATAAAATGAACTTATAGAGAAAAGAGAGATGCAAGAGATGCTCTAATACCAAGCTTATTGCAGAGAAAAAGGAATCAGAACAAGGGAGAAGAATAAAGAGTTTTGAAATAATGGTTGTCAATCAGGGGTTAAAGAAAATATGGTACCTCTGTAATAAAACTGAGTTTCTACTGATACAGTGTGAGGAGTAATTATAGCATGTTTTAACTTCTGTGTTTCCCTTAAAGTAACAAAAAGAAGTAAAATGAACAAAAGTACATGAAAGTTAAGCTGAATATCTTGTATTGTCTAAGTCTACTGTTATTTAAAAGAATAACCCTACCTATGTAAGGAAAACAAAATGGGAAAGGGAAAGAAATACTAAAATGAAAATATTAATTTTTGCTAGATTAGGATATAATAGGATGGAAATATTTCCATAATCACCTATTTTAACTTTCATATTCTAAGTTACTGTAGCACATGTTCTATTAACATTAACTAACCACAAGTACCAAAGTAAAATGGTTTCAGTTATTAGACCCTGCAGTCTTGGCAGGCCTCTGTAATGTTTGCTGTATTGCAGTTGTCCTCATCGAGTTGTTTTGTAATTGCCACATAGTGCATATGCGGACCCTGAAAAAGTACAATTTTGAGACTATGATGAAAGGTAAATCATAACATGTGCTTCAATAACCTGCAAGGGAAAACAATTGCTATGCCAAATTGTGAAAGTTCATATAATGGTGACTGATAAGTTTTATCCAGATACATGTTGAGGACTGCTAAAAAATTTTCCTTCATAATAAACATCGAGAATACAGGTGTGTAGAAGTGAAGTAATGAAATTGTAATTCAAGTTTTCTCTTATATATCTAAGATTCATATGTCAACCTTGTGCTTAATTAAACTTACTTGAGAATGTGATATATGTTATTTTCCATTTAATCTGTATTTGTCTTATGGTGAACAGTGTTCAGAAGGCTTCATGCATACTCGGATGAGGCGACGTGTAGAGTCACTGATAGAGGTAGTCTTTAATCTCAATGGGTCCCTCTTTCACCGATGAATCTTTTGTTCAGATAAATTTTCTGCATTCTGAATATATTGCATCTAGTAGGCATCACTTATTAGAATAATTGAATGATGAAATCAAGAATGATGTCAACTTTTTTAAAAAAATAAAATAAAGGGGAAATTAGGTCTGGGCTTCCCAACCTTTCAAAGGTTAGTTTTTGACTCCCCAACCTATCGAACTCTATGAGATTAGGCTAGTGTTTGGCCTCCATTTTTTTAGAAGAATTGTTTTTGAATAGTGATTGATAGGCGAATGTGTGGTGAAAAAGTGATGAAAAGTTTTAGATTTGTGTGTAATATTATTTTATTCGGAAAATGTGTGGTTGAAAATCAGTACCGTAGAAAAATGAATGGGAAAAAATGAGAAAGAATGGAGCTCAAACATAGATGTCCACGTAAAGGAAAGTCTTAGTTTTAGGTTTAAAACGTCAAATTTTGTGTTGTTGAAAAGATTATGGTGCCCCTGTTCAGAATAAGAATTAAACACCGGAAATTATGTTTCAGAAAAAAAAGGCAAAAAAAGAAAAAAAAAAAATTAAAATAATTGTCTTCTTCATGAACCCCCATCCTAAAGCCACGGCCAAGAACCACCTCTACCAAGGCCACCAGCTTCAACACAGCCATAATCTTCTCCATTGCCGCTGACACCAACTCCCATCTCCGCCGGCCACCTCCACCACCCTGCCGCTGAAAAAAAATCCCCATATCCAAATCTAAATTCAATTACAAATCAAACCCATGCATCGTTTATTCTCACACCATTCAAAAGACCATCCCCAAATCCAAATCCACCCACCATTTTTCACTTTAAAACGCTGCTAATGGGTCTAGCTGGTTTCGTTATTTTGAGTTGTTGGATCATGGATGTGCATTATTGATAATGAAATATTCTCTTATAAGATACTCATTTGATTTGACGTTGTCTTCCCGTGTTCAAATGGTCCATTTTTGCTTCTTTTTCCCCCCTGTTTTTTACTTCCAAAATTCAAATCTTAAGAGGTATATAACCAGAATACATTCTGCCTCAGGCTTTAGATCGTGCCAAACCAGATTGGAAGAAGGTGAAGAAAGCTGTACAAACTAGATCCTTTAGAAGACTGGTACGCAGTGAAAAAAGCATTGTTGCACTTGTAATGCCCAACCCTAATGTAGTATCTTATCATGCATCTTTCAAACCCTTTTTTTTCTTTTTTTTTTTTCAAAATTTTCCCGCAGAGCATCAATGATGGACGGGCAACTTCAAATTCCAGAAATTGAGATTGCGGGATCCATGTAAGGAGCGACCGTCACAATCTGTGAAGTTGCAGACGCAGCTCTTTGTCAATCTTAATATCATCATTTTAAGGATTTTCCTCAACAACCGTATTCTATTTTCTTTTTGACAAGATCTCTTAATGGGAAATTCCTGCATCATTCTCTACTTAAAACATAGAAAATTGAAGCATGTCACGTTGTCTGCGAAAATATTTTGAGCCTGCAGTTTTCCATCCAAGTGAAAAATGGTTTTGGACCGGCAAGAGTTAATATTAAATTAAAGCATGTGCCTGTTTTGTTGTGAATGGATATTTGTAATCTTCAAGCAAGAGATTATTTTTGAAATGGAAATGTCATTTATTTGGTGCTCGTACATTTTAATAAATTTAGTCTGCTTGATGTGAATTTCCCGTTTTAGTGTGTGTGACAGAGGAGTACATTTACTTCAACCACCAAATTATAATTGACATTTATATTTGCCCTACCTCTTGCATGAGAATGGTCCCGTCTAGCCTTTTAGCTTTAATGAGACGTTGCTCGATTTGACAGCACGTGTTTTCCATTTTACGTTGGAAACAGTTGCGTTCGTATGTAAAAAAATAAATGTACTGTCTAAAGTTAATTATTTTTGATCGAGTAATTTTAAGTAACCCTATTATCAATGACATTCATTTACGTTATACCTAAGTTGGTACAATTAACGAGTGAGCTTCTATAGCTTGATATTGTAATTTAGCCCCTGTTTGGACAACATTAAATTTTTCATTCTCATTTTTTCTATTCATTTTTAACTACACATTCTTTATTTAAATAATATTTTTCGTCACATCAATAATTTTTCCTTCTTTTTCAACCACATATTCTCCATCACATCAATAGTAAAAATACATTCTTATAAGTAAAATGTATACCAAACAGGAGCCTAATTAATTTAGTCTGCTTGATGTGAATTCCCGTGTTAGTGTGTGAGACAGAGGAGTACATTTACTTCAACCACCAAATTATAATTGACATTTATATTGGCCCTACCTCTTGCATGAGAATGGTCCCGTCTAGCCTTTTGGCTTTAATGAGACGTTGCTCGATTTGACAGTACGTGTTTTCCATTTTACGTTGGAAACAGTTGCGTTCCTATGTAAAAAAATAAATGTACTGTCTAGACTCTGGAGTTAATTATTTTTGATCGAGTAATTTTAAGTAACCCTTATTATCAATGACATTCATTTACGTTATACCTAAGTTGGTACAACTAACGAGTCAGTTTCTATAGCTTGATACTGTAATTTAGCCCATATTTGAACAACATTAAATTTTTCATTCTCATTCTTCTACTCATTTTCAATCACACATTCTTCATTTAAATAATATTTTTCGTCACATCAATAATTTTTTCTTCTTTTTCAACCACATTTTCTCCATCAATCTACTATTACAAAATACATTCTTCCAAAATAATGTGGTTCAAGCACATCTTTAATACTGATTTCTTAATATTCTTATGTGGAAATTACAAGAAATGCCAACTTTCACATGGTCATGTGTAAAAATGTCCAAAATTTATTCAATGTCCATTTTGCAATGTTTTTGACCAAAATATCATTGTTAACAATTTATAATTCCACATCGAAGACAAAAATGTGCATACAATTAAAAAATTTGTTGGTAAATAAAATTTCGATACATAACCCGTCTTACTTATTTTAAACCCGCGTATTAAATATTGAGAATTACATTTCAAATGTCAAGAAGACAAGAAAGAACTCTATGAAAGATGGAGAATTCTCATGTTCGAAATGAAATCTCGTTCTAGACAAATGAAGTATTAAGATGAATATGATTCAAATATCGATAACTTTTAAAATGTCGAGAACATTATTTTAATGTAGTTTATCATTGAAGTTACTTTTTCTTTTGAAATTCATGACAAATTGAAAAAAAAATGCTTTTCATTAAGGGTATAATATATAATTTAGTACTAAAATTGACCATTTTTACAAGAGTTATCAAAATTAAACATTTTTAATTGACAAGCATGGAATTAGACATTTTTGTAAATTTCCCTATTCTTATTTTGTTTGTGTAGGTGTCAGGATGTGAAAAAGAAGTTCACGTCATCTTTACGCAGAAAACCCACCTCATCGCAAAGCATTATCTGCTCAAATATGTTCTCTCTAGGAATTGGAAAATGCTCATTGTATATTATATTTTTTATAGATTGATGAGGTGACGATAAATCGAATTAAAGTTGTCAAAATCTCTTCACTGTTCGTCCAGGGCCACATGGCCCCTGACGAACAGGGGTGTACATGGCAACCTTGGACGAATAGATTAATCCTTATGAAAAATTCGTATATAAGGATGTGTTTGATTGACATGGAAAATATATCCTTAAAAATCCTTATTCTGAGGGAAACAAAAACATATCCCCCTAAAGAAAATGTTTACTTGAAAACAAGGAAAATTAGACATATTCTTAAAAGTTGAAAAAAAAAAATTTCATGAAAAAAATTGCAATCAAATACTTCAAACTAGGAATTTTAGTGAAAAACTAACATTTTCCATGGAAAATAAACGCTAGCAAATACACCTTAAGAGATTAACTATGACTCATTTTAAAATTAAGAAACAAAGTTTAAAACTTCAAAAATCATATATTATTAAATTTTATTTATGAAATAATTAATTAAATATATTTTTAATTAAATATATTAAATTCACAAATCTATATAATTTGGTCATAAATTATCGAATTAATTGGTTACAAATTATTTCTCGATCACATGTATTTTATATGTCACAAATTATTACTCGATCACAAATCAAAATTTTATACGTCACAAATTATTTCTCGTTACAAATCAAAAATTTTATAGGTCACAATTTATTTATAAATCATAAAATCAAAACATGTACATGTTACAATTCATTTATCAATAACAAATTTTAACGATTACAAATTATTTAACAATCGCAAATTATTAAATTAATTGGTGACAATTATAAATTTAGTCACAAGCACACATTCTTCAAGATCACATTATTTACCGATGACAAATAATAATTGGTCACAAACCCTCTTCCCATCCCACCCTACTCCACTGTAACACCGCTGACCACCACCTTGCCTCCAACACCACCACCACCAACTCACCGTCGCCACCAACTAGAACCTACCCAAATTCCCAACAACACCAATACACTCGAACAACCACCACCACTTTTAAAAAAAAAAAAAAACCC
>CAIGRK010385461.1:0-10983 GCA_903798315.1 Fraxinus greggii | reverse complement strand
AGAGTGTATTAGAAATTGCTCTTTTCGAAACTAATTTTAGTAAGGGTTCATAATATTTTTCGGCTTATGTTTTTGTAACTTTACAATTCGTGTATGATCCTCTACTAATAATTTTATCAATCGTATTTATTTTGTAACACAATAATAAAAATATAATTTTCAAAGACATATTTTGCATGTTAAATTAGAACAATACAAACTTTCATAAATACATTAAGTTAGAAATAAACACAGTCTAAGGGGCCATATGGAAGAGAGCCAAAAAAAGGGCACATGAATAGATGTTCACGTCAAGATAAATTAGTGCAAGAGGATGACTAAAGGCACCCCTTCGGAGGTGGCCGAGATGGGGGAGCAAGTAAATGTATAGATCGAAGGTCACGAGTTCGAATCTCTTGCCAACACTTTCTCGGTTGAGCCTATGCCACCCGGCTTGCCTAGTGCTGTTTACCTTTCCTACGTAGTTTGCGGACTACTGTACATGGAGCGAGATTTACCTAGTGCGCACTCACAGTGGTCGGGCCTACGCCCCTTCGGACGGGTCGGAGCTCCACTGGTAGGTAGCGGCTGCAGGTTCCTATGTCATTAAAAAAAAAAAAGAAAGAAAGAGGAAGACTAAAGAGTCCCATTCCAATGTGCTTAGTATTATTATAGCTTTTCAAACGTTGTGACAAATCCAATAAAAAATTAAATTTAAAAATAACAATCTTATATCATTTCAATTTTATGACAAAACAAATTATGCATCGAAAGAAAGTAACGTCTCTATGTAGCTGAGCGATGAATAATCCAACGTATCGACTCAGTGCTGAGTTTCAACCGTTTAATCATGGACATAAAATTTAAGTGAACGAGTGAAAAAATGCTTGTGAACTTTCCCACTTTCAAAAAAATATGGAGTGCTTTTATGATTTTGCTTGGAAGCACTATCATGAGAAGCCTTCATGCTTAAACAATCTTCTTGTCTTCTTTATGGACTGCAAATAAATTATTAGGATTTGGTTGTTAAAATAAGAAAGAGGCCATTAAAGTATATTTGAAATAATAAAATAAATATTAAAGATTACAATATTGAGATTTTTTATGTGAAAATTTCAAATCATTAACAAACTGTATTGACTTTTTACTACTTGGTTCGGTCCATTGTGGGACATCAACGCATCGACTACAATTAAATATTTAATATTTATTTTAAAATTTAAACGGACATTCGATTCAATTTTCTATTTCCCCGAACAAATTTGAAATTGGGGTTAGATTCGTTTCAAAATAACTTAATTTTAACCATTCGAATCATGCCAAATCGGACTGAATCGACCAATCCAAGTTGAGGACTCGCCCATAATTCAATACTTACATAATTTATAATGAGTTCTAGTTAATGCTTGCCTAACCCAAAACAAAACTGTGACAAGAAAAGAATCCAATCAAATATAATTAATAATAATTATAGCTAAGTATGTTGTTTAACAGCTGTTTGAACTTTAAAGAGTGGAACTTTCTTTTTCCATAATTTTCTATTTTACTCCACAGTCATCATATCGTTGGAATAATAACATATCGTGATAAATGGACCCTGAAAGAAGAATCTAGGAATTTTGCACTCAAAAAGACTATCGAAACCGAGGATGGAGAAATTGAGAATGAAAATCGTGAGCCAAGTGCCGAAAAATTGGAAAAACTTAATACGAAATTAGAAAGGTTTTTGTGAAAATATGGTGCCGATAATTGATAAAACAATTGAATTAAGGCTAGGGGCGGACCTAATTCAGGCATCAGCTTTATGCCTGCACTGAACTTGGGCCACCCCAGCCAAATTTTCTGAACATGTAGTGTTATAAATCCATGGATTTCATGGCAGGTTTGGTTTCTTCTTGAGGACATCCCGGGAACCTTCATTTGAGGGATTTTTCCAGAGCTGACTTCTTGTGAAGACTAATGAAACAGAGGTAGTCGCAGAGGCGATGGCAAGGGAAGCAGAGGAGGCGAAAGCTGAGGAAGATGCCGGTCAGTGTTTTGGGAAGGCAGCTACACGAAGGCATGGAAATGCAATACAATCCGATGTCGATAAAGTCAATCCTTGAGCTCCAAGAACCTATATTGCGCGAGTACAAAACCATTAAGTGCAAGACTTTTGAATTTGCAAATTACCTTATGTTACGGGCCCGTGTCAGACCCTCCACCTCAGCACCACGTGTCAATAGTTGGCCCACGTCGTTGTCTCGCGTCGACCAAGGTGATTACGTATGGGACGAGCTGATTGTATATACCGAAGAGATTATGATAGGGAAAGAACTGAACATACGCAATCGACGGAACCGAACTCATCCACGATTCACCGTGGATGCAAAGGCCCGTGTTCCACTTCTACAACTTCATGTCTACCTCACCTCGCCTCAGCAAAGATCCATTGTACAGAGATCTTTCCATAGGTCAAATCCCTGACTGATGGGACGTGTAGCAGAATCTAAACGGTCAACGCAACTACATTTGTCAGAAGAATTCAATGTCAACCAACCTATAGAGGGACAGATAGACACCTGGATGGGATGAGACCTGAGGATCTGATGACACGTGTCTCTTCATCCAACGACTCTCCCTATCCTTAGTATAAACACCCCCTCCTAATGCCAGAAGAAGGATTGAAATCAAGATTACTCTCACTATCTTGGTAACTTGAGTATCACATTTTCTCTCACATATTGACGCTTGTTTATTGCATATTTTATCAACCATCTTCCCTGCGAGTATCCTACTGCCGGCAAACCTTTTCTGGTTGAATTATAAATTGACTTGTTCGTCGGAGTGCTTGAGGTCGCTCCCATCCCCTTCGGGAAAGGCCATGGGTGACTAACGGTATGATCGTGCCCAGGGAGGAGCTGACTTAAAGACATCCTGTTGGCCACATGTCGAAACCATTTTTATAGGTCAATATCTTATTTCTTTGATAATAACATTTTACATGAATGCGAACCTGCAGATGGCCACCACCACTCATTGCATCTCTGGATCTTGGTAGTGCACTGCCTATTTTTTACAAGCAAGTCTTTATGATGTAAATATGGATAGGGTTGTAAATCTGGAATTTTGTCCATAGAAGTCTGAATTTTATTGGATTTTATGTTGAACTGAACTCACAATGAGAGTAGCTTGATTTTCATAAAGAACCTCAAGAGTTAAATTGCATTATTAATGGTTTTCATTTGCTGCATCCTATGCTATTTTTCTGGGTCCAATTTAGCTTGAAGGGCGGTCATGTTCTATTTCCTTTTCCTTTTCTAGAAGTTCCTACCAACCTAAACGTTTTCTTACTAACAATATTGATATATTGGTACCCTTTTATATGTATAATATTTCTCTGTAGAGCCTATTTTTCTTTATCTATGCACTCTCTTGCATGTAATCACGTTAATTGAATTGCTTTAAAGCTTTAGATATCCCTTACTCAATTGATTTCCTCTTTACCGCGGAATTCTGATTTTGCAAAAGCTCGTGAATTGGAAGAGCAAAATTCTTTGTAATCGATAGAAAAATCAAGATAGGGAGGCAAAAAAATGCAAATAAAAATATCAAGATTCACTTGCTCAGAATGAGCAACAAAAGAGCCCATAATTTGATTAGTTGAAAATGGACATCTATCGGAAGGGTTTCACAGCCTTTACCTTATTTCGAGGAGGAGAAATGGAAGTCAGCTGCTATTTTTATTACAAAAGGCATCGCAATGTACTAATTTTGATATTTCTATAATTGTTGATACAGTGATATTCCTATACGTCTTTTTCTTTAATTTTGTCCTAACTCTTAATTATTTATTTTTTGTTTAAATTTTAACTTGTATTTAAAAATAAATAAATAAGTAAATGAGATTTTAATCATTGTTCCTCTCCTTCGTTTCCACTTCTTGAAAATTCCTGACAATACAATGGATAGAGTGGGTTAGCTTGGCCCGAACCTATCTCGCTCGTTGTCATGTCTACTAATTGACAATGATGATAATTTCCCTTCAAAAATTATCTCAATTCTCGGTAAAAACGATATTTCTTTCCTTAGCACAAAGTGACAAAAATGGTAATGACTCCATCTACAAAGGCTAAACGATCCAATTGGTGCGTGAATGTACAAAACCTATTAGGATTAAACCATTTTGTCAGAAAAAATTTTACATTCTAATTGACATTCTCTCACTTTGTGATGAGATCCATGCGGGACCATATAAATTAAAAAAGAAAAAAAATTTCCCCCCTCCCCTATTGTGAGGAGGTTGTCAGGGATTGTGTCAGCGTTGTTCAACCTATTAACCTAGGGTTTGAAGCACGTAGCCATTAAAAGCACAAAGAGAAAATGAGAAATAAAACTGAACATATCATATCACGAAATAGAGGCTTTATCTTCTCGCCTGTTATAATTAACTTAAGTAAATTAGTAAAGCTGTTAATTACGCCACTAAACCCATTTAACAGAATAAAATAAAATAAAAAACCGCCAATTTTTTATTACTTCATTTACCCTTCACCACAAACAAACAAAAACATTCCACACACTCACTGTAACCCTCTCTCTGCAAGAATTTCAGAATAAATTTTTGGTTTTTTGATCTTTTTCCTTTACTTACACCGTCTACTTCTCTCTGTTTCTGACACCAAACCTCTCTTTGAGTCCACGTTTACCCATTTTTGGGCTTCTTTTGAACTTCACTCTTTGATGTTCCAGTGGATTTGCCTTTCATGGGTTGTTATTTTTTTCTTTTTCTTTTTTGATTCATATATTTACCCTTGAGCTTTCTTTTTTTAGGTTTTCTTAATTTTTCCTTTTCAATATCAAGAATCTTCTTTTCTCCTTTAATTCCTTTTTTTTTGGGATCTTTGATAACGAGTTATAACACCCACATTGTGCTCTTTCTTTAACTGTTTGGATTGATTTTTAGCATTTACTGTTGTAGGTCCTTTTACATTTTGATTCTTTTTGAGTTTCTTGAAAAGTTCTATTTGATAGGTTCTTTAAGTTCATGAGAGTGTAGCTTTGCGTGTATGAAGAGTAGAAGAAAAATGGGAGTTTTTGCTTCATTTCAAGTTCTTTTGCTCTGTTTACAACTCTTTCTTGCTGTCAGTGATGCATTTCCAGTAAATGAAGGTAATTTTTGTTCAGTTTTATTTGAATTTTCACAGATCTTAATCCTTGATTCAGTCATTTCTCAATAATTTGTGAATATTTCTACTTTTTACATTAATGTGGGTTTTTATTTGATTTAATTCTGCAAAAATAGTAGATAATAATTGTTGATAAATATAATAATTATGTATAGCATAAAGTAATTGTATATTTTACGGCTTAGTTCATTTTTCTGACTGAGGAATTTGTGCGTTTTGTCAGTTGAGGCTTTAACATCCTTCAAGAGGGCTATAATTGAGGACCCATTACTGGTTTTGTCAAATTGGAACCCGCTGGACTCAGATCCTTGTGACTGGACTGGCATTTCTTGTTCTATGGCTAGAGATTATGTCATAAAGCTGTAAGATTTTTCTGTCTGCCTAAGTTCATTTGAAAAGTTTGGTCGAATCATTACACTTATGTGTATGCAGTCATTGCATTGCCACATTCTTGATTACAATTTGGAAGTGATAGCAGTATACTTAAAGTGCCAAACTTGAATTCTTATTTGTGATGCTGCTCCATGTTGCAGTAACATATCGGGGGCATCTTTAAGGGGTTTCATTGCACCAGAATTGTATCTACTATCAAATTTGCAAGAATTGTAAGTTTTGGGGGGTTTTTTTATGCCGATTTATTAGACTTCTTTTAGTACTGGGATGTGATTGATTTAAACTTTATATCTGCTGTTGATTAACAGAATTTTGCATGGGAATTTGCTAATTGGTACAATACCTAAAGAAATTGGCATGTTGAAAAACCTCAAGGTCTTGGATTTGTCTTCAAACCAGCTTACAGGAGCAATTCCTCCGCAGATTGGAAATTTAACTGTTGTTATGATAATGTTAGTGGTGCATGAATGTTAGATGTTTAGATTCTAAGTAGACTTTTCCTTTTCATTTCTGGCTTTTTCTCATTGTTGTGGCTTCTATTCTTTTATAGAAATCTTCAATTCAACGGGTTGACTGGAAAGTTGCCTTCTGAGATTGGAAACTTGAAATACCTTGAAGAACTTCGACTTGATAGGAATAAGCTTATGGGAACCATCCCTGCTAGCAATGGCTCAGCATTTCCATCCAACACTCGTGGAGTGTAAGAAGATGCATTCTTCATGATTGTTTCTATTTATATGGAAACTGATATACATTTTTCAGTGAGTTCAAATGGGGCAATGCATTATATAATCAATGGTCCATCTATTGCTGAAATTTTTTAGAGACTGATGAGACATATCTGCATTTCTGTTGCAGAATGTTTAAATCTAACATTTCAGTACTTTTACCCTTGTATGAGTTTCTTTCTGTGGAGCTTGTATCATGGTAGAAATCCTGTTTGATTGCTGAGGTTCATTCAATATTCAATTTCCAACGAGAGCTTGCATTTCAATCTCAAGAATGCATTTCGTAATATTGTTTCTTCATACAATTCTATTAGGTATGCTTCAAGTGGCCGTCCAATGGGTTTTTGTCTATCATCCCAATTAAAAGCTGCAGATTTCTCATATAACTTTTTTGTTGGAAGCATTCCCGAGTGCTTGGGGTTTCTTCCTAGGTATTATGTCTTTGATTTCACTTCTTTTCTTCTCTTTTTTCCTTTACCTTTTCCTTTGTGGGTTTTAATGTTTGCTTTATAGAACAAGCTTTCAAGGAAATTGCCTCCAGGATAGAGATATCAAGCAGCGTTCTACGGCACAATGTGGTAGGTGATGAATAAACAATCAAGCCTTCGAATAAACCCTATGTCCCCATGAGGAGAAAGGTCAGGAATTATATTTTACGTTTTCATCAATCGTAAAAATAATTAACAACACTGACTATAGAATGACCCAATTGTGCAAGTATCTGCTTGCGTTTCTCTGAAGTGGCCTGTCTTGCGTTTTGGTTAGATTTGATCTTCATTGACTTAATCAAATAAATCCTATGAAACTTCAATTAAGAAGGCATTGGGAGTCATCCTAAATCAATTATTTCATGTCGCTAATAATGTCAAAAAATTTATGTCAGGTGGTGCTCCACCCACTAAAAACCATCCAGTAGTTAACACCAAGCACCGGCCTGTAGAAGACAGATCCAAACATCAAGTTAATTCGTCGAAGCCTACATGGCTTTTGGCTCTTGAAATAGTAACAGGAGTTATGGTGGGTTCTCTCTTTGTCATTGCGATGCTCACTGCAGTTCAGAAGTGCAAGAGCGAATCTTCTATCATTATCCCTTGGAAGAAATCTGCAAGTGAGAGGGACTACACTACAATTTGCATAGGTTAGACTCGACCACCTGAATTCTATTCTTGTAACATTTATATCAATTCACATATGAAGCCCCTGTTTGGTGCCCATTGTTTCCAAACTCTTTTTGCTACAGGATTGTTTTCAACCACACATCCACACTAAAATATTATGCACATAAATCCAGAAGTTTTCCCTACTCTTTAACCCACATTCTCCTAAAAATACTATTCAAAACTCTTTTTTTTTTTTGTTGAGATAATGGGCACCAAACAGGGGCGAAGTATCAATGCTCTATTGTGCTTAAATTGAGTGAAATCCATAAGCAGATTCTGAAGTACTGAAGGATGTCGTGAGATACAGCAGACAAGAACTTGAGGTAGCCTGTGAAGATTTCAGTAATATCATTGGATCCTCTCCAGATAGCCTGGTATACAAAGGCACCATGAAAGGTGGGCCTGAAATTGCTGTTATATCCCTTTGCATCAAAGAAGAGCACTGGACAGGCTACCTCGAGCTTTACTTCCAGAAAGAGGTATCTCGTCTCACTTCGTTGAACAGTTGGTTATTGCTGCTTGTGTATCTTATGAAATGTGTGATTAAGTAATGTTATTGCATGGTTCAGGTGGCAGATTTGGCAAGACTAGATCATGAAAACACTGGAAAATTGTTAGGGTACTGCTCAGAAAGCAGTCCATTTACAAGGATACTAGTGTTCGAATATGCATCGAATGGAACACTTTATGAGCACCTTCACTGTTAGAATTTCTTTTCCTTAGTTCTTCTCTCTTTTCTGTTCGTTTTAGAATGTTTTGATGTAATCCGAGCAGCTTCCATGAGCTGAAAACTGAAGCCCTCTGATTGATTATAGATGGAGAAGGATGTCAATTATCTTGGACACGGCGTATGAAAATTATTTTAGGCATTGCAAAGGGACTGAAGTACCTGCACGCGGAACTTGATCCACCATTTACAGTATCTGAATTGAATTCTAGTGCTGTATATCTTACTGATGATTTTTCTCCCAAGGTGAGGCCTGATCACTTGTTCTATTCGAAACCAACGTCATTTCCAGAACCATAAAGTTAAAGTTCTATACCAGCGCTGTATATGTGGCTTTTATGATGCGATGTATTTTATGTATTATGTATGTAATTTATGCATGTATGTATGATTATCTATCCTAAAGTTTTTTATCTTTGCGTGGTAATACTGTACCTCCATCAAATGCGGATTCTTATTATGTTATTCCTGACTTCTCCTGCAGCTGGTTGACTTCGAGAGCTGGAAGACTATTCTGTCACGATCGGAAAAGAGCTCGGGTGCCATCAGCAGTGAAGGTGCTGTTTGTGTTCTTCCAAATTCTTTGGAAGGGCGTCATCTTAATATCCAGGGCAATATCTATGCATTCGGGGTGATTCTACTGGAAATAATCAGCGGGAGACCTCCATTCTGCAAAGATAAAGGGTGCTTAGTGGTTTGGGTAGGAATTAAGAATTGCTTTCTTTTTCATGATTTTCTCGACTGGACAACTCTCTTCCTGCTTGATCTGTTTTCGTGGAAAGTTGCCAGAATGTTTGGATAAGCTTAAGAAGAAAATCTGAACTTAGCTTTTCTAATGATAAGTCTCTACTTATTTGCTGCAGGCTAAAGAATTTCTAGAAATACCCGATGTCATGTCATATGTCGTGGATCCCGATTTGAAACACTTTAGATACGAGGACCTGAAGGTGATATGCGAAGTGGTAAATCTGTGTACCCATCCAGAGTCGAGCTCCAGGACCTCCATGCGGGACTTGTGCTCCATGTTGGAAAGTGGTATTGACACATCTGTACCTGCTGATATCACAGCATCTGCTTCTCTGGCCTGGGCCGAGCTTGCGCTTTCTTCATAACAGACTTAAAGCTTAACACCTGCAAATCAGAAATAGACAGTAGCAATACTTTTTTTAAAACCTTCTCTCTTCTTTTTGATCTTCTCTAATGTCCATTGAGATGTTTGCTTCTTGTAAATCTCGCATGGTGTATTAAATGTAGGGTTTCTGCTACCTCGGTGCTTGCTATATTCGTAGCCTGAGTTGTGATGGATCTTTAGGAAGTGAATGAAGGCCTTATTCATGGCTGTTCTCATACATCCTGTCAATGTTTCTATTTTCTTTGGTTTTTGCTATAGTTATCTGCCTTAATTTTGACTTGTTACAAAGGCTATACAACTATACAATACAGTGAATAAGATTTTAATTTTCTTTGCGTTCTTATATAGAGCCAAAACTTTAGCACCTGTGAACTGGAGATGCCCTCGAGATGGCAATAATTTACTATTCTCTGAACAATGTGTTTACTGGTCAATATCATACACAAGAAGCAATGAACTCTAAATTTAGAAAATAAAATTTAGTTTCTTTTTGTTGTATACAACTGAAAATTGTCATATTTATACAAGAAAATGGAAGCACATGAATTGAACCGAATTTCAGCTTTACAGCTTGCATTAGAGATTAATATGAGTGGAATTTATTGAAACAAATGTCTCTCTTAATGTTTGAATGCACAAATGATAGTCACTTAATCAAGGCATCCCAGAGCACTCCTAAATCAACATTGCCTCCTGAAATTATAATGCCAACATTGTTGCAACCCTCCCAAGCAGGGTTTTTTTTGAAACCGTCGGACAAAACAGCTGCGAGTCCTATGGCCCCACTTGGCTCGACTGCAACCTTCAAAATTTCGTAACAGAGTCTCATCGCGTCTATTATTTCTTTATCCGAGACGAGTATGATGTCATCGACCAAATCTCGAACAATAGGCCTGCTCGAAGATGAGGTATAAAGTTATGAAAGAAGGTAGTACACCAGCAGAGACTAAATGATTTAAGACCATAACAACACCAATACGAGGTCTTGGTAGCTTCATAAACTAGACTAACACTCAAAAGACTTTATCCAGACAAGCTAAAACACAAAGTGCATGTTAGTTATTATTAAACCGTACTAGACAATATAATTGACAAGATTTTAGTTTATTTTTCCTTCAACAATGTTTACCAGTACCTAATCTACTTTATTGAACATGAGAAAAATGGGCTTACCTTGTTGAATAAACTGGGAAAAAAACCCCAATAAGACAGTAAAATTATGTATTTCTTAAAGCCATGGTATTGGCGTTATCATGAGAGGCTTCCAAGACTAGCTCGAAGCCCATCAGCTATGGTCTTGGTCTCGGGTTATGTTACAATACGATCAGAGAGAATTCATAACCTTTTATAAAAAAATTCCCTAATGTCTTGCCTATAAAGCCTGCTTTTTGTAAAGAACTCAGAGCAAGAATAATTCAAGCTACGTGAATAGCAAAATAGATTTAAGAAAACAAAAGAAAACGAAAAATTGTGATATACGGTGGTTCAGAGTTTTCTCCTACATCCACCGGAGAAAGGCACCAGATTTTTTCCTTGTTACCACAGTTCCAAGAATTGCACCCTCTACTCTCAGTCACAAGGAAATCCTCATTGTTCGTT
The DNA here is from genome assembly GCA_903798315.1 of Fraxinus greggii. Lineage (NCBI taxonomy): Eukaryota > Viridiplantae > Streptophyta > Magnoliopsida > Lamiales > Oleaceae > Fraxinus > Fraxinus greggii. The sequence goes on along the minus strand of CAIGRK010385461.1, from coordinate 97 downwards.
TCATGTACAAGAAACCTCATAAAAATTATTCGAGAAATGGACTCTCTTAATTGATTCTGACTTTTATAGAATTAACAGTTACTCTCTGTTATGATTC
>CAIGRK010385440.1:0-18765 GCA_903798315.1 Fraxinus greggii | reverse complement strand
ATGAGTTTGACTAGAATGCATATGATTCTACAAATAATTTGGAAAAATACCGTGTGTATTCTACCTGCCAGATCGTAATCGAGTTGTAGGAAATAATTGCAACTTTTCATACATACATAAATACATATTAGTATATATGATTGTACATGCAAATTAACATATATAGATACCACATATGGATACATTTGAATTGGATACGGGAAGAAAAAAGACGTACAAGCTCATTGAGACCAACGGCACTGAAGCATATTTTCACATGATCTAGGTCACATGTTTAGAGGGCCCCTTTGGTAAGTGTAATCATGTTTGGCTTAGTTTATAAATAGGTTAAATTTACTTATAAGTTTTTTTAAGAATGTTTTTGATTTCATATTAGTAAATACAAAAAAAACCACATTTATTTCGACACAGAGAGAGTTTAGTATCAAAATAAGTAATTTATATTTAACTTTACGTGACTCTTTTTCTCTAAAACACTAGTTTCTGATTCCACCGTTATGTGGAATATTCAGCTGTCGCCTTCCCTGTATAGGTAGTAAATAAATTTGGCATCTATTTTGCAGACTACGAGGATGAAAAAACGAAGAAAACAAGTAAATTTATTTGATGGACCATTTCTCGCCTCCCACTCAACTTCTATAACATCGAGGGTTGGGATTTTATTTTAAAATGTCAATTTTGTTAGGAAGAGCTAAAATTCTTATGTATCGGTCATTGTTTTTTCATCTACCAAGCATAATTTTACTCTAACGTGTCCTACAAGATAATGACTCGTTTCAAAAAATCACTCTTGTAATCCAAATGCCTTGTTGGAGTTTTAAACGGACCGAATTCTTGCTTAAGATTTTTAGAGCATGATACTTGGTACCATATTAATTCGTGATATTTCACCTTCAAATTTTGAGTAGTCCATGTTAAATCCGTATGAAGTTTTTCCTTTAAGAAATTGAAAGTTGCTCTACAAGATGTGCATATTTTAAAAATGTAGAATTAACATACATATCAATGTCAACCTCAAGGAAGAAGATCTTTTTGGAGTTGACCTGACTTGGCATAATTGCAAATATACATGTAATATGTATAGCGTGTATGTATGTATGTGTAATATCTGTGTGTATATTGACAACTTGGGGCTGCTTATTCTGTGACTTTCCCCGCTCAAATCTACATATTCATTCATTCCTATTTTGATATGCCTTTATGAATACTCCTCCTCCTCCTCCTCCTTTGTTTATTTTTTCTTAATAGTAAAAGAAACTGCTTGCAGAGAGCCGCCGGACAAAATCAGTACTTTTGCTGCGAATGAATCTTAGGCATAATATGTATGGTATATATTTAAAAAGATTTGACGTGAAAAAGGGAAGAAAATTTTGTCAATTTGATCGTTAGTTAAGCACAAGTTAGTAGATCAAAATTACTATGGTTTGTTGTTGTGATTTCATTTTATTTTTGTTGAATTCTGTTGTGATTATTAAAGATGTAGATTATTTGGATTTTTGAATTTATTTAATGATGAATGACTAACAGTGATGATAAAAGATTCTCGAAGTCGAAGGATTCCAAATTTATTTGCTATCAATGATGTGGTCATTAGTTAGGGATTGTTTGACAAAGCTTTTAATAANAATTTTGTCAATTTGATCGTTAGTTAAGCACAAGTTAGTAGATCAAAATTACTATGGTTTGTTGTTGTGATTTCATTTTATTTTTGTTGAATTCTGTTGTGATTATTAAAGATGTAGATTATTTGGATTTTTGAATTTATTTAATGATGAATGACTAACAGTGATGATAAAAGATTCTCGAAGTCGAAGGATTCCAAATTTATTTGCTATCAATGATGTGGTCATTAGTTAGGGATTGTTTGACAAAGCTTTTAATAAAAATTTAAGTAGATTTCGATAAAAGTTGATGAGACGTATGACAAAAATTGTGAGTTCCATGATACCCGTGTTTAAAAATAAAGTTTGACTATTGATACATCATATATTTCTAGAAGAAATTCAAAGTTTTGTTTCTCAAGGAAATTTGCTTGATAGGATCAAATGAGTATATATTCTTAAGAAAAATTATTAGCCTGCAGGTTAGCGAATCTATAATAAATCGTAAAAAAAAAAATCAGAAAAACGAAACATGTTTATCTTACAAAATAATAACACACATGATCATCGTACTTATAGATTTTTAATATTTTGTAAATAATGTTTAGTTACATAGGATGAGTTGTACATGTTTGTAGAATCACAGGCGAATATACACAGATTCATGCATGCACGAGCCAAAACATATGGATCTGTGTTGGGTTTTAGCTTGCATTTAATGTAATAACGACCACCGTGAACCCAGAATTATTTTTGTCAAATTTGAAGTCTGGTACATGAATTTCTTTTGCCGATGTCATTGATTTAGTTCTTCGTCCCTATCGTTTCTTTAAGAGAATGTTTGGCACCCATTAATTTTTTTTTAAATTTTTTTCTTTCTTAATTATAATCGCACATACAAATCTAAAACTTTCCATTACTTTTCAACTATACATTCTACCATAAATCACTATTAAAAATTTATAATTTCTCAAAATAGGTGTCAAACACAATCTAAATTTCATGTATAAGAAACAAAATTTGATTAGTTTATATGTGATTACCTAAAGAATATTAGGGACCTTCCTTATTTTCTGCTAAAAGAGGATTATTTTCCTCAATTTCTTCGAAGTCATTAGCACCAGTACGTTGTTTGGCTCTCTGGGCTTCAAATTCCCAATCTGTTAGAAGCGAAACCACCATCATGGCGACCATACAGGCGGCCTGAGCCGCCAACAGCCCCAGCCACAGCCCTGCAAAATCAAAGCCACCGTAGAACCCTAGACCAACCGCCACTGGCATCCCGACTAGATAAAAACAACCCAAGTTGATGTTTGCTCCAACTTTGGGCCTTGCTGTTCCTCTCAACACCCCACAACCAGTTGTTTGTGGACAATTTCCTAACTCACATAGCCCAATTATTGGTAAAACCACTGAAGTCAATGCTATGATTTCTTGGTCATGAGTGAACATTTTGGCCCAACTATTCCTCATAGTTACTGTAAAAAACAGTGCTGAAAACCCCAGTAAGAAGCTGGCTGTGAAAATATTAAGGAAAAAAAATTAAAAAAGAATGATGAAGAATATACAACATGAGTTAGAGTTCTTACAAAAAAAAAGCTCATGAACAAAACGACTATGATACCTTTATTAGCATTGGCACGTAGTTTAAATGAGTAAATTAGTCTATGTGATAGAGGTCTTGGATTTAAGTCTTGCCTTAATCATTTTATGAAAAGTGTGTATATATGAGGTTTTAGATAAAAGACAAATATGGAGTGCACGAGATGGTTGTGTTGAACAAATAGAAAGTTTCTCTGTGCAAAAGTTTAAGCTTTTAGACGAAATTGATCGATGATAAGTTAACATATATATCTCTAATACCTGAAAGGCCTATAATGGCTGCAAGCTTTGCTTTTGCTGGTTGCCTTGCTCCCAATTCATTGCCTACCCTGGTGGAGAGACTGAAGCTAAGAGAAGATGGAAATATGTAAATCAATGCAGTGGTTTGAATCAAAATCCCCATCGAAGAAACTGTTTTCTTCGGATTCACTAACAACCCACAAAGCAAAATCATGATTTCATACCACCACCACTCCAAACAAACAGAAATGCAGCTTGGAATGGCCAAATCCAAGTGGGATTTCCATTCTTTGAAGCATTCCATGGACAGACCTTCCCAGGTTCTTTTATAGACACCAGAAAGCAATATATAAACTATCAATGAAGCTACAAGGTTAAAATTTGTCCAAACAGCACTTAGTGCAATCCCTTTGATACCTAAACTAAGTTTCAGAACGAGAAGATAGTTTATCGGTATGTGCAGAAGAATCGCCATTGCTGCACAGAATGTTAGAGGCAAAGTTATGGACTGCGTCCTAAGGTAAATACGCAGTGGATGCAGTAAAGATTGTGCCAAAAGGTCAGGAATTGAGTACAAAAGATATGCTTGAGCTTGTGTTGCAATGACTTCGTCTTGTTTAAAGAAAAGTAAAATTGGTTTAATGTTAAGCCATAAAAGGGATATTGGAAAAGATGTTAATATAAGTAAAAGCACTGTTTTCTGCAAGGAAATGCCAAGGAGACTGTATTTTTTTGCACCAAAAGCTTGACCACAAATGGGCTCCATTCCCATGGCTAAGCCGGAAAGAATCGAGTATCCAGTTATGTTAGCAAACCCAATAGCTAATGAGCCTCCGGCCAGCGCCAGGTCGCCTAGCGGACCGAGAAAAAGCATCGAGATCATTGATCGTGAGTAGAGCAACAGCCCAGTGAGAATCATTGGGAGGGCTATTTTGGCTATAGATTTGGATTCTTGAATGACTAGGGAAAAATGTGTAATTTTTTTGGGTTTCTTGATTTGTTGTTGAGATGTTGGGCTTTTAGTGATCGAAGTGGTTAAAATGTCTGATTCTTGGGGTTTCACCGAGGGGAGATCAGGTTGTTCTGAATTGCATTTGCAAGACAGGATGGGGGATTTTAATTGGCACATTTTTTATTTTATTTTTTTAAGAGAGAGGGGGGAGATTTTGGTATGCTTTAAAAGAGAAATTGAGGTGGGGGGTTTCCTAAGTTTGCTTTATAGAACAATTAGGCATGCGTGGGACATTCTTTTTGGGTTGAACTAAGATTCTACCATGGTATTTTCTTCACGCTTGATTAATATTAAATAATTATTCAAATCACAATGAATAGTAGTGAAATAATGTCTCGAGCAATTCAAATAAAAAATAAATACGATTTTTTGAAATTATTGAGATATATATGTAATACTATATATGGTACAAAATAACGAATAAACATATCAACTGTCTTTTATTTTTTGTTTAACCCAACTTGAAATATTGCATTTTTGTTCATGGAACGTGGAAAAGATGATGTGGAATTGAAGAAAAAATTCTCTTTGAACGGTCATGGGGGCCCGATTCAGAAGGATCCACGGCCCAATTTGTCATGATCCATTGAAAATGACTTTTGAGGAAGGATGGATGGAATTCTCATTCCACCGAATGAAATTCTCACTAGAAAATGGAAAAGGGAACCCGATGATCTAAACACTAGAAATATACACAGAAATACCGACAGAATTCTAGAGCAAACATAGTCTACAAATTAGTCAAATATTAACAAAACTTCGTAAACTTTCTTCATCGAGAAAAAAAAAAGTTTCGGAAGTGAAAAACATGGACAATCTCATGGTTCAAGTATAGTACTTTTATAACATATTTGTTACGGTGAATTAGATATCAGTGTGGTTCAAGTATAGTACTTTTATAACATATTCATTCTAATTTTTGAGCAATCAGATTAAATTTAGCAATCATCAAGAACGTTCAATCCATCATTTTCTTTGAAATTATAGAAATAAAATATTGGGAGTCACTAAAAATAGAAACATACATATTTCCACAAGAAAATATTCTGTTTTCACTTTGGCCGACTTGTATAGTGTAAAAGTTGGACTTCACGTTAGATTCTCTACACAGAAGTCTCATTTTTGAATGAGTATACTTATCGTCCATTTGACAGGATTTTATAAAGTTAAAAGTAGCTTTTGATATTAAAAGGCTATTTTTGAAAGTGTTTAAATAGTTTTTTTTTTATAATACTTTGTCTAAATATAAAATCTTTTAAAAGAAGTTGATCTAATATAACTATTTCAATAAGCTCTCTACAAAAAAGCATAAGCAAAGGCAAAAACTTTTCAAACGGCCCATGTCTATATTTAAAAGTTACTTTTGCAAAAGTAATTTGGAAAAATCCTTTTAAAATTTAAATTTGACAAGAAAATAAAGGAAAACTTACTTTTAATATACTTTACGAAGGATTTGCTTTATAACTTCCCTATAGTAGTCTCAAGTTCTCAATGAATTTCTAGAATTCGTTTAATTCGATTAAGTTCGGATTGTGATAAAGTTTTAAGAAATGAATTTAAAAATTCAATCTTTTGAAATCGTTACAAAGTTGAAGTTGAAAATCTACTCGAGAATCAGCAAAGTAAGTCCAATCATAACTCGATTTGAACAAATATTAATCGTTTTGACAAATACATTCATTCTTTACCTACCAATATTATAGGAAAAATATTTTGGATAATAATAACATATGCGGAAATCTCATATTAAATTATTCAAAGTGAGTACTTCATAATCAAATACATAACTACATCATAAATTCAACTTAAAAATTTAGAATTGGCTTGCAATTTTTCGAACTTCTTCTACAATTAGCAAACAATCTAAAATCTCAATTCAAATTAATTTGACTTGATTTAGCCATTGAAAGGGATTTTGGACCTACGGAAGAAACTCAAATAACAAGCAAAGTATATGTTTTTGGGTGGATCCAATTTGGAAAGAGCACTTTCGGTGCGCAGTTACACGAATCACTGACCCCACCCACCCATTTTGAGACTACATTTTCAAAATCAAAATTTTGTTACCATGACTAAAATAACTGTTTTAAAATTGTTACGAAAGAGCGAAAATGTAGAATGTACTAAGTTTCATCGTAATTCAATGATCTTAGCAAACTTATAATTGTGAAAAATGATAAACGAATGGCTTATTGAAAATATTGTGTTTTCAAATAGAATTTGAACGCGGTCTTTAAATCTTACCGTCGACTAGATTCTAGAAGTTGTTACGGTACTCAGTATCATGAAATATGATTTTAATCATTTTTTTTTTCCTGCCGTAAAATTGTTCGGTGCTATCTGTTACACACAATCAAACATGCAACATTGAATAATATCAAAGTTAAGAATAAAGCTAGAAATTTGATCTTTATAATGTTAAATCCAAAGGAGTATTGCCTGATGTAGTCCAAATGGAGACATGGACGACTTTAATCCTATTCATTTTTGAATTTTATCGCTTTCAATCCAAAATCTGATGCTTATTTGAATACTTTAATTACCTTTACGAGAGATGAGGGACTAAAAGCAATTATAATTTAAGTTGCATTAGATTTGCTTCAAAGTTGTAGGCGCAAACAGTGTCGGTTTGCTTTTTAATTGAAATGTTTTTAAGATTTTCTCAATTCTCGTCAATAATTCCGCACGAATCAACAAATTTATTGATCAGATCACTCGTCGACATTAGATTGAACCGATCATTGTTCCATTGTTTCATACTCACAAACATACCTTATGGCCCGTTTCGGATTCTGCCTTCCTGGAGAAGCAATCTTACACAGTTACTACATCTCTTACTAAGTCTTTGACAATGGAACCAACCCAGCCGTAGTCGTCCCCTGAAGGTCTCGGAATCACAAGTTTCCTTGATCTGAAACAAGTGAGTATATAACTCCGTTCATGTGACCCTTTCCGATAACTCCCACTACTTTCTTACTGTTATTCACAGCTTTGCTCCTCTTCAGATACCAAGCAAGATACTGAAAGAATAACGATTCGCGTATCATTTATTGGAAAAAGTTAAAAATCATTCAGAGTATTGCCTGAAATAGAGAAACATCAGCATTCACAACTAACTACGTCTTGTTCCAAATAAATTTGGAGTGGATTAAATGAATTCTTTTGTATCACTCTGTTGGCTACAAATATTAAGAGTTAAATTCCATCTTGAAAGTTCAATATTATTAAGAGTAGCCATAACGCTTATATATTGGTTAATATCGTCATCATTATTAAATGTAAACTTTATACCTAAACATGCCCTAAAAATTGTGGCTCGTTTGAGCATATCAATCTTGGAATCGATATTCTCATTTTTGAATCTTAATTGGAACGAACTACTCGTGTGAGCTTAATAGATTACAATACTATAAAACTTAAGGTTCATCATCTTAAAAATTTTCCCCAAATTCATTTTCAACCACATATTATTCAAATAAAATAATTTTACACGTAAACTCAAAATTTTTTCAACTTTTGAACCACACGTTTTCCAAAAAATCACTATTACAAAATCTATTTTCCCAAAGGAGCTCAAACAAACCCCAAGAGGAATATACCACACAATTATATGTTGATTAATATCTCCATCTTTTTTATCCTTCAACAGCAGGAACCTCTCAAGTCTACGCAATACATGTCCCAACAACCTCATTATTCCCGTATGTTTTATCTTCAATTGCAATCAATCCAATAATACATACAAGTTAACAACTCAACAGGAAGTACCATGATACACAGCAGCTCTAATAATTGTTCAAAACATTAGAAGAATGACTACAACACGATGCGTGTTGCTGGTTAAATCAGCGATAATATCTAAATTTCGTAGAAGCCAGGAGACACGAGCCAATAATATGAATTCTCTTTTTCCCTCATAAGTAGCACAGTTGCCAAACAAATCAATAACTGTATGTTGTTTAAACACTTACTGTATCAATTCATATATGAGAGGTGGCAACAATGATTGTTGTGAAGAGCTTAGCTGCTCGTAGAGCTGGAAGTTGTCATCACCAGTACTAGATTCCTGATTTACAAAATGCAAAAATAAAATAAATTTTATAGAAGTTTTTAAATAGATATAAGCTAGCTGAATATACATATCATTATGCCAGCACCGGCAAATATGATCAGTACTTCGGATTAAAGAAATGCAGGTTTGGATCACGTGGCAATTAGATTTCCTCAAGATAGTCAACTTCAAAACTCAAACACACAGAAAATGTAGAGTTAGAAGTTAAAGGTAACAATTTCTTATCTAAAAATTTAAAAATAAACCTTAAATATATCTTTGGAAAAGTTGGATGATGTTATTCCACAAATGACAGTAGACACTAAGCTCAGCTTCTACTTCCACTTTAATGAACTCCACGCTTTTTCAAGCTGAAAAGGGATACGTAGAAATAAATATCTAAACCTTTATCACGTGTCAGTCAAAGTTATTTAGCCATCCAACAGAGGCAGCAGAAAAACCGATTAACATTTCAACCCATAGGTCCCCAAAATTTAGGATCACTCTGGCTGTTGAAGACAAACTTCAAATGAATAAATTTTTGCCACTCATACAGCTTAAGTTTTTCAATGATATGGTTCAGTACAGTATAAGAACAGGCACTGGTCTAGATTCAAATCTCGCCAGCCCGTGTTTGTAAAAAATTCACAAGTGTTAGGCATGACGAAAAAGTGAATTTGACCTACACGTAAAGATCTTGTTGAAGACTAACTTAAAATAAATAAACTTGTCTGCTTACCTTTAGATGAGGTGGTACAACGACGTCTAATTTCAGACTTGTGGAAGTAAAAAACACAAATGATGACATTGTTTCATAATCTCTTGGCCTAAAGACAGTTATTTCTATTGGTCGATCTCCCAACATTAGTTGAGCACCAATTTCTTCAGAAGCCTTTCTAGCAGCACGAAACTGCAAACTTGCACAAGAATTTTCTCAGAGAAGACTTGGTCAGACGAAGTTCAGAAGTTGCTAGCCATTAAGTCATTCCTGACAATCATCTACCTCATCACCAAAAGGACGATCAATATCTGCAGACATTTTTGAAGAGAATGCTGCGAATGGTAAGTGTAATGCTAAAGCAGTTTGACCCCCTGTTTTGTGGGAGCAGTATAACTTAAATATTCTAAAAAAAGCTGTACAGGAACAGGAGCAAGGGATAAACACAGACCCAAGTTAATACTGCGTCCAACCACCCCAACCCAGAACCACTTAAGGAAAACATGTTTGACCTCAACTGCTGATTGAGCTCACCGTTGTTAGAAGTGTACATGATCCCAGCTCTGAAAATAGACTCTGCAACAAGTGAAGTTAAGCCATACATTGACAGCAAAAGAGTACAATAGTCAATCTGATTTTGAAAATCAAAATGACGACTCAATCTAAAATGATGTCCAAGCTTAACTCGAAAATTTCCGAATTTCCACTTGACCTAGTCAAAAGTCCCATTTGCACTACACTAAAGTTTTACACGTGCCAAGATGCATTCTAGAGAAAATTTAAGAACGTGTCCCCATTTGTAGATGAAAGTTACTAATGTTGCTAGTGAAGTTATGGGACTAATCCTTCCATTGCCAGTGCTTCCACACCCCCGCATATACTAGCTAATAATTAAATTCATAAACACAGAAAAATAGAACCAGTTAACAAATTACAGGAATACACATCATGTTGAACACACAATTTTAATAGATAAATTTGTCCCCTTTCTAACTGCCTAAGCATTTATATGAGTTGATTCAAGAAGACATCAGAGCAAACAAGGGTTTTGCTTAAGTTCAATTCATTAACGATTTTATTCATATATATAGTCTCCATGAAAAGATAAATCTTGCCCACACATGACTAGGCAATCAAATATTATATCTCCAAATACCATGAATAACTTATTATTATTATTATATTTCTTTTTTTCAAGTTACTGTTGCCCGGTCGTTAGAATAACTAAATTGTTAGAACTATCGCCAATGAAGAAAAAATATTTGTTTTTCAACTTATAAATCTGTTAAAGCTTATACAAACATGTGGTTCAACGCATAATTCAACTGAGATCCCAAATGAGAAAAGAAACAAGCAAATGCCTAAAACTTGCCTGCTTCTGCAGAGCTCCACAACAACATTGTCGGGCCTCAAAACACGGATAACCCTTAGAACATCAGAAGCTGATCGTTTGGATATATGGGTGGTTCCAATAAGCCAAATGGCCTCTGATTCTGTGAATTCACTTCTCCATGGTGGGACTGGGCCATACCGACTTCTGTTAATCAGAACCAAGGTCCCATGCCAAATTGAGCAATTCTTGATGGGTTTTGGTTATTGTGCTTTCGGAATTTCTGAGAATTTCATTCATGAAATCAAAGTTTGCTGGCGGTGGAATAATGGAAGCTGAGGCTCTGCACATGGGTTTGGAATAGAGATTTGGGAGGTTTTGGAGTTGGGTTTTGATAGGGAATTGGAGCCTGCAATAGTGTGGGAATGGAACGGGGATGCTAAGATTTCCACACACACTCGCGGAGATTCAATTTTTGCCGTGTAACTTGAGATCCACTGATTAATCATTGATACGTGGTTTCTAATCTAACCTCAAATTCATCCACGTCAACTTTACCATTAATCCACCGGTCAATAATTAATTGAGAAAATAATAAATTGAACAGACAACAGATCTCGAAGAGGGTTCACACTGCTTCTTTTGTGGTCAGAAGCAGCTTTACTGGCTGTTGGTTCCATTCCGAGAAAATATCTGCCAAGAACAAGGTGGCACTCGCTGACTGGCACCGTAGTTGACACGGTTAAGTATCGTGTTAAAATTATTATTAATATTATTATTATTATTATAGTGCCAAATAGTTGACACGGTTTAAGTATCGTGTTGTTATTATTATTATTATTAATATTATTATATATTTTTCTATTATTATTATTATTATAATAATGTTTAAGTATCGTGTTAAAATTATTATTATTATTATTATATATTTTTCTTTCTTTGTATTAATAGACTTTTCATTCAGACGAGATCACTCAACTTAAAATACCATTATAAATATTGTTAAAAAATTATTATAAACAGATATTTTTTGGACAAATATAATTGACAAGTCAACATGAATAAATATTCTAAAATATTTAATAAACTTAATTAAATATTCATTAAATATTTTATATTGCTAGTTTCAATACCAATTTCTCTAATTATTTATTTTTAAACTCTTGCCATTTATATAATATTAATATTAAAAAATTAATGTCAACAAAAGAATGGCATAAAATTTTACAGGATAAATTTCTTTTTAGTTCATTCTTTAGTAAATATTTTAGATCAATTTTAATTTATTCAGTTTTTAATGAGAAAATCAAAATTCAAAAAATATGATTAAGTCGAAGTTGCTCTATATAAAAAGATAAATAAATAAATTAAGAAAATAAATATAATCATACAGAATATAAGGAGAGAAAGGCTGAAATGAGAAATTTGGTTTTGAATTTTTAAAAATAAAGGAAGCATCTTCTACTCTAGAAAAAGACAACTATATATTTCTGTCCAAAAAAAGAAAAAAAATAGAAGAACCGACTTGCACAAACAAAAATAAAATTGACTAGTGTTGCAACAGACAATAAATTATTTAAAAATTCATTTTTATATTATTAGAAAATTCAAATGATAAGTTTGGAATAATCCACCAATAAGCCAAAATCTCACTCGGTGTTGTTCTAGTCAAAATATTTTTTTTTTGAAAAAAACGGAAAAGATAATTAGAAAGTACGAGGTTGATAGAGAATACGAAATCCAAAGGAAGGAACTAGAGACCAAATAATATGTAACAGCTAATCTGTAACTAGGCTGGCGCTGGACCAATTATTAAACTCATAAAACCTTAAAACACGTGCAATTAGCGTTTTAACAGTATAGCCCCACTGCGAATTCGCCACGCTTTTTCTACTGATTTTCATTCCCTTAAATACCCTAAAAACACAAATCAATTTTTTTCCACGAAAGGCATACATTTGATTCTAAATGCATGGATAATCACCCCGATGTACCCCAAAATGACCCTTTAAGTCCTAAGGCGGACCAATCCCATGACACTTTTTCATCAAACGCTTCACAGGAACCCTTGTCCCAACCCCTAACTACCACTGTTTCCAGTCCAACGGGTGCTCCACCATCGTCGGGACGACATCCATTTTATCGTGGCATTCGGTGTAGGAACGGAAAATGGGTGTCGGAAATTCGCGAACCACGTAAAACTACGCGTATATGGCTCGGAACGTACCCTACCCCAGAAATGGCTGCTGCAGCCTATGATGTTGCTGCTTTGGCATTGAAAGGCCTTGATGCTGCAGTAAATTTTCCCGAGCTAATAAAATCGTATCCAACACCGGCATCTCAATCGGCCACCGATATACGAGCAGCAGCAGCTAGTGCGGCTGCTGCTAGAGCACCTCCACAAGAAAGTGGTGGTCATCCAGCCACTCTTCATGAACAGCAAATGCGGGCCGGACAAGAGCAGACCGGAATCGGAGCTTCTTCCAATGAGCATATGCCGGCTGGACAAGAATTTGTTGATGAGGAGGCACTTTTTGACATGCCAAATTTGCTGGTGGATATGGCTGAGGGAATGCTAGTAAGCCCACCAAGGATGAAAACTTCGGGGGACGACGACGGTGACTCGCAGGATGATTTGGAACCGGAAAATCTTTGGAGCTATCCTTGACCACAAATCAGAATGTTATAAACAAATATTGTGTATCTATAATAATGGTACAACGCAATGGTTGGACTGCTTTTATGACTCATTTCTACCCACCCCTACCCCCACCACCCCGTACTCTTTTCAGCTTCAATATATATTAAAAGAATTCGGAGCTGATGTTTATTTTTCATATTTTCTTCCATCCGGAGCATTTGATGCTAGCTTGGATGTGTGCTTGCTTATGATTATAAAGATGAACCAATTGCTTGTGTAACATATTGACTCTTCTAGTTGTTTTAGTTGGAAGTTGGTTTAAGACACGAAAAAGATTGGTTAAGAATCGAAAATCAACCATTGAAAAGTATGACTTCATGTCAACCTCAGCCAAAACGTAACCCGTTTATTTGTTATTTGCCGTTTCGAAATGGGGGCTCGGGGATGTATAACTAGTGTCTCAAAACCAATTTCGGATGAATGAGAAATTGTGATCCAAAATTGGAATGAAAAATGTGGAAAATCGGATGACACGTGCCGTCGTTCGAGCGATAGTATTGCTTGCTCGAGCTAACAGCGAGCGACGGGCTCACTGAAAGTGTCGCTCGAGCGACGTAGCGAGCAGACAGCGGGCAAAAATCTGGAAACGCACGACTGTTGTGTTTTAGCTCACACTACTTCGTCCACAACCCTTCAATCTCTATAAATAGGATCATATGGACGTCCCAATCTTCACACCAATTATATGTAATCATATAACATTCATTTTCTCTAATTTCTCAACCAAATTCTTACATTCTTGTCGCATAAATTCTGGTTTTCTTCACTTTGTATATCAGAATTCGTATACCAAGTTCTGGTTCGCCGTTTCTTGGGTTTTGTAGTGCTTCTCACACAAGAAGATAGTCGTTGAATTTTGGGAGTTGATTGCCATAAAACATGAGCACCATTGCGGGGCAGATTCGACTTAAGGATAAAATGTTCAACACTAGCTTCGACTTTGATATTATTGCTGCTATACTGCACATTTTTGAGAATGTATTTGGAGTCCATTTCCTACCGTTATTCCGCCGAAATTTCTATAGAATTTTAAAGGTAATTTGAAGTATTTCCCGGCGTGGTTTGTCACTCCATACACAAAATTTTCCAACAGTGTCCGGACTTTTTGATAGGTGGAAATTTTTTCCTATTTAATGGGCAATGCAAAGTGGAGTGAGCAATACGTCTCTAAATGTAGAACTCCCCAGAACGACATTTTGCTAAAAATGAACATATATGCCAAAACCATGTATGTAGAAACGTTTTAAATACATCAATCGTGATACTTAAACTATATGACAAATGAGGAAGAGGTGGAGGAACAAGAGATGATGCTCAGCGACTGGAAAACCGCACTCCAGAACCAGGTTTTCATTGCGAAAATTGCATATAAATGACACACGCAGTATATTCGTAGTATAGATTCTTATTTGGTCTAAAAGGCCGCTTGTAATTCACAAGGATATGCATCAATGGAATTGTACTGAAAAATTAATAACACGACTGCCACAGAAACAGGTTCCTGATATCATCAAACATATCAATACTCATTGATAAACTATTATTCAGATATATCAAATTTCAATGAGGAAAATCAAAGCCTATGGAACAGCATGTATGTACCTGATACCACATATACCCTGCAATGGCCATTCCTACAATATTTGGCAGCCTTGTGACCAGGTTTTCGTCTATCTTCTTCCCTAGAAAACATGCAATGATAGCGACAGTCACTGCAGCAGTCCCATTGCTTCCACTTTATTTGGCTCTTGCAGATACCATGTGCCCTGTCAATAGGGCGTCCATAAAAAAAAAATACAGTGTTGAAAGCATCTGTTCCCCCACACATCCACCTCATGGTGAGTTATGATACTGCAATCCCATTGGAGTCCACTCTGATGCTAAATCCTTTCTATAGGTTCTTCTCCAGAACTCGGATGTACTGGCTCGTCTTAATCTCCATAGAACTAGGAGATTTCATGCAAAAACAAACTACTCTTTATGACAGTTGAAACTTTGACAGTCTCATTTGCTCAAAGCTCCTTTGCATCTGATAGACGGTAAATATCTACATCCACAATCAGAATCTCCATTGCATGTTTGGTTTGCATTACCCTTCTATAAACTTTCTTGCAGCTCTATGATCGACTCTGGCAATTTTAGCATGCCAATGTATAGTTTGTTGTGCACCACTAAGGCGTATCCTGCTTGCTTGCAATTAGTTCAGTTAGGGTGTAAAAGTAATCCCTTCGCCCATACCTTCCACAGAGATATCCCCTGAATTAAAAGACATCTGGACTATGATATCCAGCCATGAAGAACTTTTCGTTTTAGACACTTCATATGTTTCATTTGCGTTGAGAAAAAGGCACTTGTTTCTGGGAGATCCAAGAAATTCCACCATTTATTTCTCTAAACTCCAACCAAATAGTCTCTGCACATCATTCTCATTTATCAGTTCCCTAAGTTTTATATAGCATCATCCCATCTCTCTACTCCACCTTAAGTACTGGATGAAAGTACATAATTCCCACGATTACTTGAATCTAATTCAAGAAGCTTGTTGGAAGCAATTTCAGCTGAAACCAGATGACCATGAAATCTACAAGCAATAAGTCACATCCTCCATAAAGCAACATCTGGAACAACGGGCATATGCTTAACGAACTCTTATGCCCTTGATAGAAGCACAAGTTAAAAGATCGACCACACACCCATAATGCTTCATTTCTGGTATGAATCCATAATAATTTTGAATATTGTGGACAAATTCGAATCCTTTATCAACCAAAACAGCACGAGCACCGAGTAATATGCCAAACAAAGGTTCCATGGGTTGGCCTTGCATCTTCTCTTAACATTTGAGAGAAAAGTTCAAGAGCTTGATTAGAAATGCCATTCACTGCAAGTCCAGAGATGATTAAAGTCCATGAGACAGAGTCCTTCTCTTCCATTTCAAGAAAAACCTCCAAAGACTTTTCAGGTGATCCACATTTGCAATACATATCTATAAAAGCATTTTCAACACACACACACACAAAATTTTACACCATGACCGTGAATAAAATTTCTCACTGCAGTGCCCATGTCAAGCATGCCAAAATGTGCACAGGCAGAAAGCACACTAGCAACCGCTATTTCATCAGGCTTAACCTTGGCCAACATCATCCCCTAGAAAAGAATAATAGCATCATTATATTGGGTAGCTTGAGAATAGGCAATCATCATAGAAGTCCATGAAATCACATCCTTCCTTGGCATCTCATCAAAAAGTACCCTCGCTGCAGTGACCTACTTTTGCATACCCCATAATCATGGCATTCCAAGAAACAATATTCCTCTCCACCATGCCATGAAAAATTCCACAAGCTTATCGCAACCAAGCCACGCTTTATCAATCAATGCATTCTCCAAGTACAAATCAATCTTAATATGGTTTTTCCCAATGTATCTAACCAGAGCATCCGCAATCTCCCACTCATCCAAATAACTACAGGCTTTGAATTGAAATGTCCTAAAACCTCCTTATACCTCTTGCGCTGATTATACCCACAAATCAATGAGTTCCAAGAAACTAAGTCTTTATCATTCATTCATCAAACACTTTTCTAAGACTCCGAATCACCACAAGAAGCGTACATATGTATTAAAGAATTACACATAAAGAAACGCTCGAAACCCAAGTTTTATAACATGACTATGAACTCTTCTTCCATATAAAATATCTAAAACTTTAGCACAAGCTTTAAATACAAATATAAACGAGGTGTTATATCCAGATAGTCCACTTTCACGCATTTCATCAAACATTTGGAGTGCAGTAACGGACTGGTCACTCTTGGAGAATCACGATCATGTAATTCCAATGGAGGTCCATGAAATAGATTGGTGACCTCTATTGCCTTCCA
This sequence comes from Fraxinus greggii, assembly GCA_903798315.1. Taxonomy (NCBI): domain Eukaryota; kingdom Viridiplantae; phylum Streptophyta; class Magnoliopsida; order Lamiales; family Oleaceae; genus Fraxinus; species Fraxinus greggii. Next base: position 1,623 of record CAIGRK010385440.1, on the reverse strand, counting down.
ATTCAATTGCTCGAACATGTGTTCACACAAAATCCAAGGAATAAAAAAAAAATGAAACTAAGACGTGTTTTTTTCTTCTTCTCTGATTTCGATTTCTGTGGACCATACTACTATAATGGGATACCAATTACCACCAAAAGATGCTTGTCGTATAAAGAAAAATAAAGGAACTTTTATCGAGCTCAAAATTGTGGACATATAATTGACCAAGTTGAGCCATATTCATTGCCTTCCATTTTAGCACCCGAAGAGCCAAACTCCAAATCCCTCAACGACGACATGGTCCCATCAGCTATACTTCCTTCTCGAAGTTTAGATCGATTTTATATTACGTATATTCAGCGTTTATGATTAAGTTAACTCAGCCAACAAAATTTGGAGCCTCCCTCAACAAATTTTGAATAAGTGGAGTCAAGAATTCACAATTCATTATAAATTTACGAGTATTTCCTATTCGGACGCTTAAAAATTCATTCTTTCCTATATCTATGCAAAGGTCGTATTTTTCAAACTTCTTTAATTAGTTTGATTGTTTTATATTTTCTAGGCTGGGATGCGGGGAGGCCACAAGTCATTTAGTTTTGTTTTAGTCACATTATTTTGAAAGAATATATTTATAAATACTAGATTAATTAAAAAAGTATGGTTGAAAAATAAATNAACAAATTTTGAATAAGTGGAGTCAAGAATTCACAATTCATTATAAATTTACGAGTATTTCCTATTCGGACGCTTAAAAATTCATTCTTTCCTATATCTATGCAAAGGTCGTATTTTTCAAACTTCTTTAATTAGTTTGATTGTTTTATATTTTCTAGGCTGGGATGCGGGGAGGCCACAATTCATTTGGTTTTGTTTGAGTCACATTATTTTGAAAGAATATATTTTGAAATACTAGATTAATGAAAAATGTATGGTTGAAAAATAATGAAAAGTTATTGATTTGATGGAAAATATTATTTTATTGAAAAATGTGTGATTAAAAATGAGTAGAAGAATGAAAATGAAAATTGTGACTAAACTTTTAATTGATTGACAGATCCTGCTAGAAGCATATATGTAGTGGATAGCTGATTTAAACATAGTTGGCTAATTTCTATCTTGATTTCAATGTACATGGTAGGTTCTTTTTGTTTTTAAGAAAGAACAGATTATGAATTCAGCTTAACCATTTTTCAGTTTTTATTTTCCAATTTCTCTCTTTAGTTTAAGTGCTTATTTTTAGGTAATTGTCTTATTTTTTGGATTTACTTTTAGTTTATAGCCAGCAATTGATTAATATAAATATATATTTCCTTCTTTTTTACATTATTGCTTTCATGAGCTTGGTATTAACGGATCTATTAAGCTTTCCAGTTGTAGAGTAGTTAAAACCTCATCTTTCTTTTATGCTCGTATTTAACTACAATCGATTTAAATTATTGGGTAGAAATAATTTTGAAAATACGTAGTTTAATCTTTCATTGTTTGTAAATCATAGTTTCTAGAGTAGATACGTGCTATTTTTTTAAAGTCAAAACTGATTACAACCATGCTATTGGGCCTGGCCAAAAACAGGGTGTCACATATTTTGAAAATAGACAGTTTAATTTTTCATTATTTATAAATCATAGTTTCTAGAGT
>CAIGRK010385408.1:0-11935 GCA_903798315.1 Fraxinus greggii | reverse complement strand
GTGTTGAATTTTTATGGTAGAAGATGATAAATGATAATCGTTTGATGGAGAGACATGTGGCCCCATCTTAGTGGTTGAGATGACTTGTTATAGATGTCATTCTGTCCAACCTAGACTCAAGCGCATTTAATATTTTTGACCATTAGCCACCCTGGGCCTATGCCTGATATGGGTAAAGTGGCTGTTGTAAAAAGCTCACATTTATCAATTACAGAAGATCTTATGCAAAAGATCTTACGAAATCGTGTCTCATAAACTGGAGACTATTTACTTTAGATTAGGTCTACATCCTCACATCACTTCGCTTCGTCTACAAATGTTTGACCTATCATGGGAGTTCAGCCTCTCCATGGGGGTTCGCTCAGGTAGGCAAAGTGATGTGGAGTGCGAGTCTAGATTCGCTTGTAATGTGGCTGTCACGAGGCCATCCTAAGAGTCTTATTGGATGAGGCATAACAATAGTCCCCCAAATCTAAATATGAATATTCATATAATGTTTGGACTTTTTGAATTGATGTGTGTTATCCATGTTGTGTAATCTATTATTGGGGAAGTGATTCTTTGGTGTAGAGTACTTTGCGTTAGTTGAACTTGTGCTTTAATTGCGAATTGATAACATAGCACCATAGTCCTCCACAAGTCGAAGAATGGATATTTGTATAATGCGTTGACTTGTAATATTTAAGGTGTGTAATCGTTTATGATAGTGTGTGCGAACCTAGTTGTTAGGCAAAGCCTTTGCGTGGGTGGGGGAGGGAGCTTGTTGAGAAGAGGCATCCCTTGATAGGGTTGAATTGATCTTGAAGCAAGGTCCTTGCGTGAGAGCGAGCTTGTTGAGAAGAGGCAGCATTTGATAAGGCTGAATTGATCTTGAGGCGAAGCCCTTGCGTAAAGGCAAGCCTATTGAAAAGAGACAGACAGACTTTGATAAAGCGGAATAGATCTTTAGGCGAGGCTCTTATATAAGGGGGAGCTTGTAGAGAAGAGACAACCTATGATAACTTTGAATCGATCTTGATGCGAGGCCCTTATATGAGGGAGAGCCTATGAAAAATAACTACCATTAATAGAATCGAACTAGGCAGAGGCGTAGTATGACACGATAAGACATTGATGGGACACATGATAAATGATTTAAAATGTTGCATTTTCTCAAGAAACGACCGTTGAGGCGTTGCGTGGTTTCAATGCGCACGTTACATGTGCATTTAGTGTGTAATGATACAATTATGTTATCTGAGAAGACACGCTTTAATGGGCGTGTGAGTGTTAAGCAATGATCCTGGCATTTCATTCAAATTTGAAGAGGTGTCTTTTCACCTTCGTCAACCCAAATTGAATGTACAGACATCCTAGATCAAACCATGTTGATTCAACGGTTACGGGTTTTCGTCTCGGCCTATAAGAAGGGGGCTTTAGCCATTTTTTTTAATTTTTCACCTCGCAAAGCTCAGAATCTCTAAAGGCATTCTAAATTTTGCAACATTTTCGGCAATCCTTGACTATTCTTCGACAATTACTTTGTGTAATTCCATAAAAACTTCAATTTTTAGGTAAAATTTATGTTGTTGAAGCTCACCTCCATTTTTTTTAATTTTTTTCGTCTTGTACACTTGGACAAGCTGTTAGTGCTGGCCTTCTTCGATGGTGGGGAGGAGGCTACGAGCGCTTCGACGATAAAGACAGTCTATTTGTAAATATATATTTGGGTGTAAGATGTACTAAAGACGTGAATCATCAAGAAAATGTGTTCGGATACTAGGAGTTCTAAGAGGACAATGAGAGATTGATCTTACTATTGTGTAAAATTACATTATTTTCAAATGACATTATACGTAATCTTTTATGGTAGAAGAGGAGAAATAATAATTGTTAGATGAAAAGACATGTGACCTCATGTTAACGGTCGAAACTCGCATTATTTTCCCCTTTTTTGGACGGATCCATCCAGAAGGATCATTTGATCCAAAAAGGGACTATTTTCCCCACTTTTAAAAGGTTGGACCAAGTATGTGATATAGGCAAACGTTTGGGACCATTTACGCTATTTGTCCTTCCGAAAAGGAAAATGTTATAAATACGACGTCGTAAACTTAACTGTGTAGCTGCCTATTAATGCATTATTATCAGCCGTGGATCTTAAGGAAATTCTCAGCCGTTGATCTAAAGGAACTGAAATCTTGTCCGTGTATCTGCCACAAGTTCCAGAATTCTAGGTTTTAAGCTGCTTGTTGCTGCTTCTGTAAAACTCTCTCTCTCCCTCTCTAACGGAGAGGAACTGTCATTGCGTGTGAACTGTAGAGAGAGAGAGAGAGAGAGATAGTAGAGTTCGCTTCGATTTGGATCGCAAAACTATGTCGGCACCCGAAGCTCCTCTTCGCTATGTCGGAATCGATAGGAACTCCGCCGCCTTCCGCCTCATGAAACAGATGGTAAAACTCCGTTCTCGCCTGTAATACATGTATTTGCATTGTATTTAAAGTTACGATTTTAAATCAGAGTTTGTTTCGTTTAAATCATTTTAGATTTAGGCTTCGCTTGGCGACGCTGAATTGAGCACTTATGATCTAAATTCGGGAAAAATAAAATAAAAATTTGAAAACAATCATTACTAGTTCTAATTTTAGGCTCCAAATTGATGGCATACATGTCGCGACATAGATTTTGTGGAATTCTTTGAGAAATTAATGCATTTTCTATACTTGAACATGTTAACTGTGAAGAGCACTGCAAGCATTTTCTTTGTGGGGGTAAATTATGTGCATTTATTTAAGCAAGCTGGATTTTTTACGTTCTTTTATGTTGCGAACTTTGGTTTCTGCTGCTGCATATTTTTGCTGAAAAATTTAGAAGTGCAATGTAATATATAAATGTTCTTTTGGAGTATGTTGTCTTTGTGTTTTTTATGTAAGGGGATTAAACTTGATTTTTTCTAATGTAAAATGACAGGGATGGGAAGAAGGAGAAGGGCTTGGGAAAGAAAAGCAAGGGATCAAAGGATACGTCCGGGTGGAGAACAAGCAAGACACTTTAGGTTCTGTTCTATAATTTACCCACTTAACACATATTTGAACTTCAAATACATGTGAATTGCATAGTGTTTTGCATCAAATTTTCATTATTCTCTTTTCGATTATATATACAGTAGAACGATAGTTCTGATATATAGAAGAGGTTTTTACTTATATGTTTATTTGGAGCATATTCTAGGTATAGGCACTGAGAAGCCAAATGCTTGGGCTTTTGATACCACACAGTTTGATAGCATCCTCAAGAAATTGAAAGTGGTAAATTTACTTCGTGTCCGTCGTTAGATGATATATTATCCGCATCACTGCTGCTTCTCATATTTAACTGATGTTCTTGTCTCGATAATTGGACAGCAAGCCGTTGAAATTAACAATGATAAAGGTATATTTTAATGGAAGTAAAATTTAATTGGTGTCTGTATCATAAAGTGTAGTGTGTTGACTGTTGATTATGGCTGCATAACAGCTGATAAAAAAGACAAAGTGAAAGCAAAGAAAGTAGAAGCAAATAAACAGAACAAGGCTTCCAAGGACAATTATGATACAGCTGTCAAGGTGACTCGACCACAAGGAAGGTCAGTTTTTTCTAAGCATCGATTTATTTTACTCACTCTTCCATAATCAATTGTAACTATTTTGATTGCGTGGTATATGATTTTTGCCATCTTTGATTTCTATATCTCCAGGTATAAGAGAAGAGAGATGGGGAAACTTGTCCAAGCATATTCTTCTCAGGATCTTGAAGGAATTCTTGTAAGTTTATCTTTGATTACTTTGATCCTATTTCTGTTATTTATAGAAATTATTCTCAAAAGTAAACATGATCCCATTATATCCAAGTTATTGGTTTCTTACCGGTTGGCTAGAGGCGGGTTATAACATATTGCAAAGTATCTTTTTGTCTTCTTATAAATTGGAATCCATGTTACTTGTAATGCCCCGAAAAATCTATGTCCCGAAATTTATTGCCATTATAAAAGTTGATTGACTGATTGTAATACAAAAAAAAATTTGAAAAACTTTGCAGAATAAAATAAACTATTTTGTTGTCTCATAATATATCAAATAAATTCAATCCACCAATGAAATATAAATTCATCGATTTTGAAAATGAAATTCTGACTGCAAAATAATTTTAAACTAAATGCTAAATATTGACAGATAATAAAATTCTTGATCTAGCGATACCGACTCTGTCAGCAGTTTCAACCTCCTACTCCAATCAATCAAGGACTTGAAAAATATTTTAAATATGGAATCAGCATATGAATACACTCAATATAGATTTCATGTCAGTATTTTCCCAATCTAATATAAAAAACAAGTAAATTACGCACATAACATAACTTTTTCTAGTGAGATAGAAACCTAACCGTCTCATTCTCACTTAGGTCATACCCATTCTCAATCTCCAGTTATGGTATTTAGCCTTATGGATGGTTTTTGTGCATATCTGAATAATAATACCCTATGGTATTACCTACAAGATCCTTCTTTAATTTGGATAACATACTAGCACATAAAATACTTAAAATATTAAAAAGTGAAAAGACAAACCATTTGACATTTAGAGAAATCCATACCCATTCGTTAAATTTCTTGTATTCTTGAGTTACTTAGGACTGAAGATTCTTGCGAACGGATCTCGAACGCGGCGAAAAAGATTTTCTTTTCTTTTCTTCCTTTCTTTCTTTTACTCTCCCTCCGTTTTTTTCTCTCTCTGTTCTTTCTCTATTCGTCTTTGTAATTTTTTTCCTTTCTCTGCTTTCTGTAAATTGGCATGTGGGTTAGGGTGTTTAAATACTTGCAATTAAGATAATTATCTAATAAGAATTCTAATAGGACTCTTAATCAAATTTTTTAAATTCGACTTATCGCGAACAATCCTATGATGCATATAATTCAAATTTAAGAAAAATCATAACTAAATTAATATAAAGTTCTAGTGTGGATATACAAATTTTCAAGTTTTATCTAACCACTATATATCAAAATATCCAATAATAATTCAATAGATATCCAAATATTAAATTGTAGATTCGTTGAAACTTGTATTTCCAATTATTAAAATATTAGTACAATGTTCCTAAAAAATGGTAAAGTTGCTAAGTTATACCCTAAATTTCTCAAACTTGCATTTATGCCTCATAATATATTGTTCATATTTTTGGGGTATACATTATTTTTATACTGTGAATGTTAAAAGGCCAGTGAAGGTGAGATGAGATGAAATTCCCGAGGCGCGACTTTTATTCCTTTCATTTGTAAATTTTAAGAATGGCAATATATTGAATATGTAGTGGTTACACTTTGGAAGTGCTAGAGATGGAATTGAAGGACAACTGCCGACTGTAGGAGGGTGCCAAGAGTGGTCGGTGTGCTGGTGGGAATGGGTTGTGGCTAGGGATGAGGGGTAGTTCATGGAGTCTAAAGTATAGAAGGGGATAATATGACGTACCCTAGCATTTTCTTTTGGGCCACTAAGCACCTGAAGGGCCCTTTTGGTCGTATGAGTCCTGGCTAGAAAAACTTATATAACACTTGTGAAATATACAAGCCAATTTTGACTGGCTTACAAGAACCTAAAACATTAGAAACTGTTCTCTTTGTGTTTCAGTTTTGTGTTTTGAATTCATTTTGAGTTTTGTGTTTTTAGTGTCCATTTTAAAATTGTTGAAAATGTGTTCTTTTTGGCATTTTGAAAAATTGCTTTGAAAATACCCAAAACGCGTTTTGAAAATTTTGGCTTGATTATAATTGAAAACACTCAAATGACAAATTTGTCGTTTTGGGTTTTCTTTGTAAATTTTTAACTTGTTTTTAAAAACGCGTTTTTGAAAATGGGAAAGAGAACGCGTTTTTACTGTTTTGGAAAATCGAAAATAGAAAACGGTTTGAAAATGGTAAAGAGAACTGGCCTTGGTTTCTCCTTAATTCCTATTCCAGTTTGAACTTTGTACAGGACTCCTAGAAAATTGTTCCTTGCTGTCTTGGTGTTTATATGTCTTCGTTGCTGAGTTTAGCTTGCTATTGTATTCTGCAGGTAAAGAAGCTAAAGGCTCCTGATACAAGTAATGATCATGATGTATCAAAGGAAGCTGAGTCAATGAAAATCCAAGTTCCGTATGTTCATGGTAACTTCTAGATCCACATTGCTAGATCCTTGAGTTTGCAAAGTGGGGCATTCTTAATTATAACATTTGTGTGTGACTGTGTTTTAATCACCGTCAAGACTTTTGGCATGTGATTTATTGCTTCTAAAATCTGTGATAAAGAGAAACAGCCTACGTTTTAGCTATAGTTTTCTACTTTTCCTTGGTGCTAGCCTGTGTTATTTGTGCAGTAAATTCATGTTTACTAACTGGCTTTCATATGTCCCTGTTTCAAGATATGAGGCAAAATAAGAGCTTGATTTTGGTTCTCTATTTAGTAAACTTTAATTTGATTAGGTTGAAGTTCCAATCATATGCATTGGCAACATGGCCTTTTCACATCATCCTAGTCGGCTAGACCTCAACTTTGTTGAATATGGGCACCTTGCATTCTTTATGTTCTGAGTGCAACAATTTGTATTTCATGATTGTGTCAAATCAGGCTTGAATTGGGAACATCCTGATACTCGAGCTGAAAGTCAAAGTGCAGTAGAAATTTTAGCTTGAGCACAAGTTGATTTATTCGAGCTTGAATTCAAGCTGGTATTATGGTGTAAGTTCTATGCTGTTTGTTTCCAACTGGGATTATCCATTATCATGTAATGCTTAGAACTTTTGTTTACGAAAAATAAATAAAGAAAGAAGCAGAGTAATTGGGAATAAAATAAAATGGATTTTGAAGATTAGACATTTTATTAGAGAACATAATATATTCAAATACATGGTATTTATAGTCTAGATAAACATAATATATTGTTAGACTTGTATACATTTTTAATATTCACTAACATGCATGTTAATAGTTGTTTGCCATATGCATGGAGTTAAAAAGTTCAGAACACAAGCCTGTTATCTTTGTGACGCCTGAGTTCTGAACTCTGTATTATTGTTTTGATTCCCCTTTATCGAATTCCTTTGTTTTTCATCTTTGATAGTTTATAGCTTACATAAAACCAGATAGCTTACATAAAACCAGATGCCTCTTCATCTCATTCATTTTGTAACTTTCTTCCTGTCATTGATTTTCCTTTTGTTTTACAAAATACAATTATTTAACATCACAAGAGCCTTCTCGCAGTTAAGGATCAAGATGTTCCACCAGGGTGGTGGGGACACAAATATGGGTTCATTGCTGGGGGTATGCTTGGTGCTGAATCTCGGAGAAAGAGGGCCCTTCTTTCTGAAAATAGCCAAAATCCTAATCAGAGAATGACATTTAATGAGGAGGATCAAGAAAATCTTTACAAACTTGTACAAGTATGTATCCTCTTATTTTCTTGGTTGAGATTTTGTTAACTAGTACTAGTCCTCGCATGAAATATATGTAAGAAGAAATTCGTTTTTTATTATTTTATAAAATAACAACTCAAACGAAGCTTCTCAGATGATGTTTTAATTTCAGCTCAATCATTGCAAATTAATTTTCTATGGAGCATGCTTTAATATAACTTTAGTTTACTGAATACATTAGTAAGTGAAAGCTCGTGGATAGTAAGAGTATATTTTCAGGATAATGCCACCACTGGAAAACAAGGGCTTGGTATCAAAGACCGTCCCAAGAAAATCAATGGCTGCTTCTTTGAGGGGAAAAAAACAACTTTTGAGGATAGTGATGACGAGGGTTCTTCTGATTCCCATTCTTCAGTGAAAAGGAAACAAGATAAAAATCTAGAGATGGAAGAAGACGAAGAACTGAAGCCAAAGCTTAAAATGTTATGTAGACGGCTTCTTCAGCAGGTACTTGATCCTGAGATTTTGAAATTATAATTTGAAATTTAATGTATGTTTCTTTTGCTGACTGACTACATACTGCAGGTGCCTGGGAAGTCTTTAAAGCTGAAGCAGCTCAAAGCGCTTATTGACGAGCATTCACCTTCTACCTTTTCCGGCGTTTCTTCTAAGGAGGCGCTTACTTTTCTAAAGCACAAGGTATGACCATCAGATCACTGCAAATTTTCTACAAGAAGTCGTAGTTTCTGAAAGTGAGTATTGACTTGTAATTTTTTCTGCAGCTCGAAGGCAGTGACAGATTCTCTATTGAGGGGAAAAAAGTGGCACTCTCTTCCAAGAGGACCTGACCAATTTTGTTCCTCCCCATATCTTCCCATAACGATGCAACGTTGCCATGCAGTATGTCAATAAGGTTGCAAGTTGATACAACCTTTTATTGTCTTTCCCGAATTTTGTCTTGCGAATCGTATTAGTTTAGGAGTTCTTGGAAATTTATATTATTTAGTAGATAGAAATTGAATTGAGATGAGTGAGTTTGTGTACGGAAACGGGCAAAAATGATTGAGATTTTAGATGTAGAGGATCAACAATGAATGACGATTTGTGTAATTTTAGAATTAATGTTTTGTTATACAAAATAAAAGAGCTGATGCTGGATTTTCTCGCCTTTGTTTATGTACAATTGTAGCTAAAAAATCACGAATATTAAGGATTAATTCGAAATTTTGCATATACTTCAGTGACCATAGGCTAAATTAACTTATTTTTTATTTTCCTCCGTTCCGATTTCTTCTGTGAGTATCCAAGCTAACATAGACTGGACTTGGCCAAAGTCAGGTAGGTATTTAGATATGAAGTTTGGCACAAATAATAATTTTTTTTTTTTTTTCAAGAATCAATCACTTGTAGTATTTTAGGATAAATTTCACAATCAGCTCAAAAACATCATGATCGTTATGAAATTTACAATCTGATGTTTGATCCCAATTAATTCAATTAATTTAATAGATTAAAATGTGAGAGTATGATATGACCATTTAGGCTAAGTTAAATGTAAATCATGTCCTAAACAGAATTGGCACTTGAAATGACTACATGCAAAAGTGCGCTTCGAATCAGCCATCATCTGAACTTTTCCATGTAGGTAAAAATATGTGCGTGTCAAACTTGAGCATCTATATAATATCTTTTTTATTTTCTTTTACATGTTTATGTGATGACTTTTTTGCTATGTTCTTTTAATTCACGATCTTTTCAATTCATGAAGTTGACTTTCACACATCCATAAAGGTAGATTTTCTATCATGATTTATGTTCATTATCAAGGACATCTTCACTCGCCTATGGTGGTAGCCCTCTCCTCCAATTAACTTGTCTGTTTACACAACATGATATTACAGTCTAGAGGGACATAAATACTGACCATGGTCTGCACTCAAACACTTTCTAATGCCAACCTAGTCAGTAAATGATCACAATAATGTAGTCACAATGTCCTAATGGTGTACGTATCTGATAGTACTCTACCATAAGTTGAAGTGAGCATACCACACTGATTGGGTATTCCAATTTCATCTCAATAAATTCAAATCAACCAGAAATACACATAACGTGACATTTGTAAATAAAGCCCTAAACTATATTTTTTATTTTTCAATATTTTATTTTTATTTTTTGTATTTTTCTTGCTTTTATAAAAGCATAAACATAAGCAAACGAAATGAACAAAAATAAAAATAAAAATAAAGATATGTACAACAAACATGCTTTAATGTATCATCTAAAGCCTTAGTGAGTAAATTAGTAAGTTGTTTTTCAGTATAAATGTATTCTAGGATAATTATATTCTTTTCAACTAAATCTCTAATGAAATTATGTCAAATGTCAATATGTTCAGCACTCTTATTATCACAGAACATAGTAAGAGAATCATGTTCAATACCATAGTCACTGAGCATTTCCTTTATCCAGAGTAGTTGTGTACAGCTACGGCTGCAATGTATTTGATTTTTGTGGTAGACAAGGAAATAGAGTTTTGTTTCTTATTAAGTCATGAGATCAAGTTAATTTCCATGTAGAAACACCCTCCAGGTATACTCTTTCTGTCATCTATGTTTCCTGCCCAATCATCATTTATATATCCTACAAGGTGAGGATTAGTCTTTAGTGTACCATAAACCAAAATTACAGGTGCTATTAACGTATCTAATGATTCGTTTAAGGGCTGCTAAGTGAGATTCATTTGGTTTAGTCTAATATTGAGCACAAACTCCAATACTGAAAGCTATATTAGGATGAATTGCACTCAGATACAATAAGCTACAAATTTGCTCCTGTATAGGCTGGACTCGACCTCTTTTCCTTGGTTATCTCTATAGGTTTTTAAAGATGTGGCCAGAGAAGTCCTAATTGCCTTGGTGTTTTCTAGGCGAAATTTCTTCACCAAATTTTTTGAGTACTTAGCCTGTGAGATGAAGATCGCCGCTTAACTTTCAAATCCAAGATATAATTTAGTTCGCCAACCATACTCATTTCAAACTCACTTTGCATAAGATTGACAAACTTTTTAGATTTTATTTCAGATATGGATCTAAATACCATGTCATGCACATAAATTTAGACAAGACTTCTTCTACAGTTGCTACCACAGGTGTTTCTTCTTCAATGTATTCCATCACCGCTAAAAGAGTGACGTTCTTTTCTTGTTCAACTTCCAAATCTCTTTTCAGTGTTTTGCTTTCTGAACAGACATTAATGGGTTCAACGATGTCCGTATTTAGTTGGTTCATACCTGCAAGCAACAGCTATAACGAATCAGCATTAGACTAAAAATTAACAATTAGCGAGGTTACCTGATTATTGTCTGTCCTGTCCTCCTTGTCTGAGTTTGATTCTTTGTATTCATCTTTTCTCCAAGTTATGTTCATAGCCTTCTTACCCCGAGACCATTTAAGGTATTAGCACTTTTAGTTGCTGTGTCCAAACCCTTCTCATTCATGATATTGAATGCGATTCTGAGTTCTTTCCGCAGATGAGGTAGGTTTTGCCTTGTGTTACTAAAGAACTTCTTTTACGGTGGTTGAGTTTTAAAGTTTTTTCCTTTCCAATTTTTCTTCTAGAATCTTTTAAATTGTTTAGTAATCATGGCCATATGATCATCACTATCACTTTCATCATCTTTTTCCTCTATCTCAACCTCTTAGCTTTAAAATAGATTTATGATCTTTTTTCCTTCTTCCTTCTGTGAAGATTAACTCATAGGTCATCAAGGATCTTAACGGTTCTTCTACTTTCATGCTATCTGAAAAACATAAGTTCGACCCTAACAATACCTAGGGGGGGTGAATATTTGTAATATGCGGAATTTAAAAATACTAATGAATTAAATAACAAAAAGTCACTTTTTAATTCTTTTATAGATGATTAAACATGCAAGTTATATTAGTCCTAAGTTTGAATACCATAATTTATATGATCAACCAATAAACAAAATAAAAGCAATAATTCAACACCAAGATGATCACAGAGAAACCCAACTGGAAAAAAACTCCGGCCACTTTGCCAATCAATCCAGTATAAATGATTCAAGACTTACAGTCTACCAGACGACGATGCGTACTATCTGACCCCCGACTGTATTTCAATAGTTCTCCTGAATTTTGTGCTCCCCTACATCAATTCCATCTGCAATAACCAATGCTCTCCTGGAACTCCGCTATCATGCAGCATCCCCTAACTTGGCAGAATCGTCTCTCTCCTGTAGATCACGAAGAACAACCCGTTCTTCACAGACTGGAACTCCAGTGGCCTTCTTTGTTCTTCAGCACCTCTGACAGATATGTAGGAAGAAAGGTTTTTGGCATTTGGATTTGGATCTCGATGTTTTTCTCACAAAAACTCACACAAGAATTGAAGGTTGAATGATATGATATGATGTATACACTCTCTGCTCTGTTTCTCTCAACTGTCAACCTTAAAAAAACCGTCCATGTGAGTTATGATATATATATGTAGGTCAAGAAA
>CAIGRK010385374.1:0-17970 GCA_903798315.1 Fraxinus greggii | reverse complement strand
CGTGTCTTACAATATCGTCAGATAAATGCAATATAATAGAACCATATGCTATTTCATTCATATCTAGAATTTCGTCAGGCTTAGCTTTCAATTAATCAGAAAATGTTGCAGGATCATCAAGGGCTTTAGCAACCCTTTGTTGGACCAATATGACCTTCATTTTTTGCTTCCAAATCGAGTAATCTCCCTTCCATCGAATTGTGATAACTTGACCTTCGAAACCATCACATATTCTGTAAAGGAGTCATTATTACTCGTGGACATAATTAATTTTCAATCTGAAAATCACTTAAGTTGCAGAAAAAATTGTGAAAAAAATTTTCGTACNTTCATATCTAGAATTTCGTCAGGCTTAGCTTTCAATTAATCAGAAAATGTTGCAGGATCATCAAGGGCTTTAGCAACCCTTTGTTGGACCAATATGACCTTCATTTTTTGCTTCCAAATCGAGTAATCTCCCTTCCATCGAATTGTGATAACTTGACCTTCGAAACCATCACATATTCTGTAAAGGAGTCATTATTACTCGTGGACATAATTAATTTTCAATCTGAAAATCACTTAAGTTGCAGAAAAGGTTTTGAAAAATTTTCGTACAATTTATGACAAGTAAGCAAGACACCGAATGAAACAACAATGCTATTAAGTATGCAGAAACTGAAGTAAGAACAAAGACAATCAATAACTGAGTAAACACAGTTGGTACAAAAACACTCAGATTGATAAACCAGAAGATAAACCCTAAACGTGCTCATATTGCAGACAACCAGATTATCCAACATGCAATATACAGTATATTAACAGAATTGCAAAGTAATACTCAGCACGTGAAATTATGAAAGAACTAAATCACAGATTTACAGATTCCTAATTAGATTGTAAACCAATTACTGAAAGGGGTAAATTGAAATGATCTCACCAAAATATTGTGATTAACAGTATTTAGATTCCGGTGACTATTTCCAATCAATGCTGCACCCCACTCTTATCCAAGTTCCTCAGCTTAATTTAGGGTTTCAATGACACTGCATATTTGAATACAAGAATCAATACGAACAAGAAACTGAAAATTAATTTGAAACAGCCTTACCCACTGCTTTACGAGGCTCTGATACCAATTTGTTGGGTTCGAAACACCCAAGAATGCACATAAATCGAATCAGCAATTAAAACAAAAAAACTGTAGAAACGAAAAATGCAAGAAATGTACACCTAGTTCGACAATGCCTAATCTGGGGGGCTCAGAGGTAACTCGAGCCCGACACTATGCAAAGAACCTTCCAAGAGAGAGATTTACAAAGGTTTTCTAACCAAGACTTAGACCCAATCACACTACTACGGTCATCGATCCACAAAACCGGATCTCTCAATCAATCTACAATAACATCAGCAACTTCACAGCTACAAGAATAGATGCAGGTTACCGATTTTATTGGAGTTCAAATTGGAACTCCAATTAAACCTAAACACTGAATACAACTACAATAATACACTCGATAACTGGGCTCAGTGCTACTAAATCTATACAAACAGCAGATCAATAAATCTCAAGAATAGAAACAGAAAGCTCTCGAAGAAAACTACATAGAATCGCCTCTACGGAGAGGGAAAAGAAGCCGAAAACCAGAGGACTAGACAAAAGTGACAGTACAGTAGCCCTAAGGGTTTATTTATACCCTAATCCTCAGCCATGGATCAAATCAACAGCCTATGAGAATCCCAACAAAACACAAGTCCAAGTAATAGCAAATGAGCTAATCCGGTCATGCCAAGTGGACAAAGCCAAGTAAAGGAAAAAACGCATTTCCACTTAAGAAGTCATGTTTTAATGAACCACAACTCACATTCTTTAATAGTATAATTTTGAAATTATTATACAGTTGCTACATTGTTTTCAGATATATCTTCAATTCTAACTTTTTGTTTCAATTATTTCTACTAGCTATAGCTTTATTCCTAAATTTTTACATAACTCGTTACATGGGATTAATGACGATGAGGATGCTAACCAATTCTACAGTAGTTCCAATACTCCGTCTATATTCTTTCTCAACCTTGCCATAGTTTCGGATCCAAAAAATGTCAGTACTCCCAGCAATCAGCATCTTGGCCCGGGCCGCTATCGAACCAACAACTATAGAACCTGATGACAACTTGGAGAAGCGATCTCTTCAAAGAGATTAAAAAAAGAAGTGAAATCTCATTAACCTGCTTTTGAATGTGGGAAACACTTCAAGAGAATGAAGACCGTTGAGAATAACGAGTTGATTACGAAAGCATATTGTAATTATAGGAGAAAGGGTTAAACATGGAAAGTAAATATAGATACTATCCAGTACAACAAGCATTATGAAAAAGGCCTTGTTCGTATTGAGATTGTCGGAATATGCAGAGTCAGTTTCAATCTGGTTCAAGCGAAGACGAGCCTTCTAGAGCAATTTTTGCAAATTGAGCATATAATTAAGAAGCAACACTGGAATGTATGATAATATTCATATACAGTGCCAACTGCCGAGTTGCTATCCATAGAGGAAATTGTGCACTTGATGAAATTCACACAAATATGTATTCAACGGATACTATAAATTTAAGAGGTATTGAAAAAATTACAAATTATTGACGATTTAAGAAATTATAATGGTGTCATTTTATTTACTTACGATCTGTGGTCCGGGAAAAATCGTAAAGGATATAAGTTTTTGATCATGTATAAAAAAAATTATTGTATTCAAGGCCATTAAATTTTCAAAAAATGCACAACATTTTCAAAATTTTAATGGGTGTACGGAGAATTTTTTTCAAAGATAAAGTTTGTAGTTTTAATTTTTGATAATGGTAATATTCACTCTAATGTTTGAAGAATCGATCAACCAACTCCATTTGAATTTAAATGACTCTGATTGCGATTTAAACTATAATGACTCAGAATTGCTTTTGAGATCAAGAAAATTTGAAAGTTTTTTTATACGACCATTGCATGCACGAATGTCTATTATCTCATTGCTCTTATTGTTTTAACTCATCAATTTAATATTGCCAAAAAAAAAAAATTAGTATTTATAGGGATTTTTCATTGTTGATGATACAATGGAGATGAAATTCCGAAAAATGTTGGGAAGACTTGTCCATATTATCCCACAAGTTGTGATTATCGACTTTTATTAACTTATTACAAGGTCATAAATGTATTATCTAAAGTATTTCATTACATTTGACATGACCATTATACATTACGATATAGAAAGTAATTTGTATAATTTATATTCTCAATATGTTGTCAAGTACGATATAAATAATGATCCACATTATGTTAGTCGAAGATAGATCACGTGACCTAGACAATATTATAATCTAAATAGAAGCACAAAATATTCAACATGGTACATTTTTAACTCTATCTTTATGTTGTGGTCGAATCCAGTATAGAGAAAAGAGAATTTTTATAAATTTATAATTTATTAAGTTCATATTTGTTTTTACAAATTTAGGCCTTCATTGTACTTGTAAGAGTGATAATACAATTTTTGACCAAAAAAATAATAATAATAATAATACAAGTATCAAGTGGCTCACAAGCTAACGAGTCGAGACTTGCTGTTCAAAATTGAGTGTCCAATTTGTTGTTCGCCAGTTATTCATTGAAACATTATTTTACACATATTTTAAGCACGAATATTAGTGAGAGAAAAGTTGAACACGTTAATTTAAAATAACATGTCAGTAAATTATTGGATGAAGAACAAGTGGAACATACAATTTTGAATAACAAATCTCAACTCACGAGCCATTCGGTCAGCCACTAAAGAGTGCGCTAAGTCGAAATTTCTTTGAAGTGAGCTGGCTTGCGCTAGTGCTTGGCCCCATCTAACGACAGTGGTAAAAACGAATAGCTTGTTTGAGTCTCATTTTTGTTCAAATTGTATTTTAGAATAATATTTTGATTAGAATTTTAGTTAAAAAATAAGGAAAAATTTTTAATTTGTGTGTAATATTATTTTATTAACAAAATATGTGATTAAAATTAAATCAGAAAAAAATACATTTTAGAAATATGGAGGATCAAACAGGGGGCTAAATAGCCTCTTCACCCAACCCCCTTTCTAACCTCTCTTAACCACTCTCGACTTCTACTCCCAAACCCACGCATAGATCACTGACGACACGTCACTCCTCCAAGCCACGTCCCCTTCCCCCAAATCAGCCACCCTAATCTGATTCACTGGTCCATAAAGACACTAATCCAACTCACATCGGTAAATATTTACCGGGTTATATGTGTTATTAGAGGCGAAGGTAGTTGTTTTGGTGATTATAATTTGTGGGTTTTGGTTTAAGAGTTTAATGCAGATACAACTGAGAAAGTAGGAGTGGGCACAAACGTAAATCCCCTATTTCATGTTCTGGAACTAGCATGCACCGCGTAAATCACGAGGAATTATTATTATATATTTCGTTAATTTAGAAAGTCCCGAAACAATTACATTGAGATGTCGAATCAGGTGGTGAAGTTGAAGCGGGATGTGGTTTTGCCATGCATGACATGTCCTCTTTGCCACAAGATCTTCCGTGATGCCACCACTATTATCGAATGCCTCCATACGTGTGAGTGTGCTTTTTTGTTGAGTAATTTTTTGGAATTCTGTTGTTTAATACCCTTTGAGAGTTCATCCCTCAAATTCCGACCTACTATGAGGTCTGGGTGTTTATTGTGTTTTGGCATCTGGGTTCGTGTTGGCGTGGATTGCTTGTTAAGGATCTGTCTACTTCATATGTGCCTATGGGTTTTCTTCAATTTTTCTATTCCATACATTTTTTGTATTATCTGGTGTAGAGTCTTGGATTTTATAGACGCTCATGGGAAGATTTTAAGACTTATTCGTGCGAGCTTAACAGTTTTCATCCCCTTTAATTTCCTGTTTATTTCTCCCTCCTCACCTCCTGATCCTCATCCCGTGGATTATGGTTCTGGCTTCAGATTAGAACTTCAAGTGTGTATAATTTCTGCCTCTCCTCTTGTTTGTTTGAGAGGTTAGCTATTTTTATTTTAGTATAAAAGAAAAATTGATCGGTGCTATTGGCATCCACCAACAATCAGGGAAGTAAATATCAGCATTATGACTTAACTGTCAGTTGTTTAAGAGTATATGTTTCTGTATTGTCTTGCAATATTTGGCCATTTATATAGTTATTCCTAAAATAAGAACACTTTTTACTGCTTTACAACCAAGATTACTGTTGGGTTATCCTTAAACTCAAGGTCAGATAATGACATTTGCCTTCTATTCTCGTTTAGATTGTGACGGATTCAAGAAATTCTCTTTCTTTGCTTGTATCAGTAATTTTTAGTGAGGAATCTGATAATCTTGCTATATCATGCAGTTTGCAGGAAATGCATATATAAGAAGCTCTCTGATGAGGAAATGGAATGCTGTCCAATATGCAATATCCATTTAGGATGTGCTCCATTGGAAAAGTTGAGGTCAGATACGTCTTCAAACTTGTTTTTGTTTATATCCACTCTCTCTCATACGCACACACAGAGAAGTATATATACAAATTGTCTTGATATTCTTTCTGTGTGTTTTCTGAATGATAACTGAGAATGCATGTAATAATAAAAAAAAATAAAAATAAAAATCTATTCATTTCTCACCGCCCTCAAATCATTTGGATACCTTTGAAACACGGAGCATTGTCTGGTTTGCCAAGCTTCTCACAAGATTCCTATTAGTTTCTTTTCTCTTTCACATTTGTGTCATACTTTTTTAAAATGCTAAGCTTATTGTTCATAAAGTGAAGAATGTACCTTTGGGTTAGTGTGGTATATAATTGAACTTATATTGTAGTAAACTGAAATTTGGATCTCATATTACCTCCACTGTAAGTGTAGTATTTTTCACAAGCAGGCTCAGCATTTCAACTCTTTATTTAATTCTTTTTTTCTTAGAGGAAGTCTTCATTAAATTCTATCTAACATAATCATAATCATAGCACTTTTCATTCTATCGCCCGTATATTAATCATTCGAATTATAGTTGCATAGGTATGAAGTTAAATGTGCTTATAGTTAACAGAGAACTCTAAAATTTAATCTGAGTTATAGCTCTTTTCATAGGCTTCATTCAACAACAAAATTCTTGGTTCCATTTGAATGCTTGCAAGTGCCCTAATTTGTAAATTTGGAGAGACACAAACTTTCGGTAAAGCTTATGACCCTGTTTGGTTTAGCTAAAAATCAGATTTTAGTAAATTTTGATATAAGTCGAAGTTGATAAAAGTCCATAAAATATGTGGTTAAAATTTATTATTAACTTTGACCTAGATTTTTATCAGCCTTTTTAGCTAGATCAAACAGGGGCTATAACTTGATATTTGGTGATCAGGGTGGATCATAATTTGCAAGATGTGAGGGCTAAGATATTTCCATACAAAAGGAGGAAGGTGGAGGCTCCTGAAGTTGTGACTCCAGTCACATTACCTGCAAAGAGAAAGAAAAGATCTCTCTCTTCCCTGGTCAGCACTCCAAGAGTATCAACTTACAGTGGAATGACTGGAAGAAGATCAAAATCTGTTGCAAGAAAATCTTCAAGAGGCTCCATTTTTACAATAGATAAAGCTCCTAAGAAAGGCGAAGTTCCTGTTGAAGACCACCCTGAAAGCTCTAGCGCAACTTTGACTTTGAACAAATTTCCTCAGAGTACCATGCTGGTAAGAGAGATACTTCTGAAGCTATTATACGTTTCCTCGTGTGTACACAGCCATATGCTCTTATCAATCTGCCACATGCATACACAAAAATCACTCTTTATGCTCACTGATCGTGCTGTTACAGAATTCTAGTGCTGCTGAACCATCTGTTCACCCTAATCCTGATAGAGGAAGAGAGAATTGTTCTGAGCCAGGGGATGGGAAAGTTGAACTGTGGAAACCTTTAAATTGTCTGGTGGAAGCAGCGAATACGAGTAAGTCTTCTACGTTGACTTCGCAAGTGTCTGTTGCTCAATCAGAATCTCTACAATTGCATGACAATGAAGGACTCCTCTGTAACACCAAATACGAGGAGCATGCGAATATATCAAAAGTTCAAGATGAGAAGAAAGGCAGTAACAATCCCCCTCAAGAACCAGATGAACCTAAAAAGCTGCGCAAGATCCGCCGGAAGAAGACCCATAAATTTGGAGAGTTCAGGGTTCCACAGGCTGTGCTCGATGCTACCAGTGCTAAATGGGAAATCAGGAATGATCCAATCTGGTTCTCATTAGTAGCCTCAGATGACCAGTAAGCATTTACTTTAGTCCTCAAAGAATTAAATCTTCTGAAGAGGTGAAATGTAGTTATACATATTATATACTTCTCTGCATTCTCTAATTTTTGCCTAATATATTTTCAGGAAAGGAGATGCACTATTGCCTCAGATTTCTGCAAGTTACTTGAGAATAAAGTAAGTTCTCATTGACTTCATTTCATTTTCGTTGTCGAAATAAATGTAGATTAAAAGATAATTTTTATGGTATTGTTACTTCTACATTATCCGCCATAAACGTGATGCTTTAGTGGCATATAACTTCATTAGCAAATACTTTGGATATCAATAAATCAATTGATAGTAGATAAACGAAAATAGTTCATAAAGCCTCAAATATATAGGACTTTCGCAGAAATTCTATTTGTTATTTTTTTGTTTAATACTATCTGTACACTTATAAAAAATAAGCCGTCATATCTGGCTTTTCATTTCCACCTGTGTGATAATTGGTACTGCTGTGAACTGGATATTTTATGTCATGTGATTTACAAGGCCTAAATAGTACTTGTGTTCCTGTCAAAGTTAGCTAGGATCCAATAATTACATTCACTTGCACTTTCTAGTTAGCTTTCTTTAAATATATAACTTGCGGACATTATTCCGAGTATGAAAATACAATTGTCTACTTTCAAAATAGTATGGCCTGCTTTTTTCTTTTCGTTAAAAAAATTAGATTAGTTAGCTTTCTTATAATATGATAATTCTTTGAATGATTGAATGCTAACTTCCTTCTTGTATTGAAGTCCCTTTAGCAACAAGGTTGAATTGATTAGTCCAATCAGCAAAACTTAGTTACGGAGATTTCATAGAAGACTTGCCAAAAAAACGCACTTATTTATTCATAGTGGTGGCAAATGGGCCGAGCGGCTTGTCTGCTCGGCTGCTGGGCTTGTGGGCGATATGACGAGCCCGAGCACGAGCCGAGCAGGCTGGCCCGCTAGGCGAGCCGAGTGGTGGGCTCGTCCAAAATTGAAGGTTTATCCTTTTTTTTTTTGAAAAGGTTTTATCTTTAAAAAAAATAATGACGAGTTCGCGGGCCGAAGCTCGGCTCGGCCCACAAGCCACGAGCTCGCCTCGTGACGAGCACAAGCTGAGCTTGTGTGTATACGGGCTCGGCTCATTGCCACCTCTATTTATTCATAAAAATGGGGGTGAACGTGATTCCATTCGGTTCTGGTTTCAAGAGAATCGAACTAAACCTTAAACCAGTGGTTTTATTTTATAATAAAACCAAATGGGTTTTTTTAAGATATGGAACCAAATTGGAACCTAACCATTCGGCTTTGGTTTGGTTTCGTTCTAGTTTTATTTCTTAAATTTTGTAGACTTGCACCATATCCGTAAGTTAGTAATATATACCTAAAGAAAAATAAATATCAAATATTCAGCAAATTCAAATTATCAATCATCAAGGTTACAAAAGTCCAAACTAACAAACAAAATATAGTCATAATTTGAATGCAGAAATAAATTTCCATTCGCATACAAAAGATTGTCTAATAAGTAATAACAATGATTCATTAAATTAATTGCAGCAGTTTTGACGTTGCACCCCCCAATAAGGATGAATATGCAAAAAATTTATAGTCCACTTTTGCAGGCAACCCGTTAACCGTTTAATATTCCATGAATGTTTATTGGATCTTCTTCTATTTGTGAAGAAACTAATAATTCATCAAACAATTAGACTGAAAAAATAGTTTAAAGATTTTTTTAAGTGATTGACCAATTCCATTTTTCGATCTTGAAAGAGTCTCTTCTATTGATGTAATGAAATACGGTGCAGGCGTGTCGCGATTTTGTGTCAATTGAAAATGAGTGAACGAGAAATTATTCAAATGAATACAAAATTAGGGTATACACAATTAATATGTTGTCTCCAATGATCTAGAATTAATGAATTGTATCCCATTAATGAGTTGTCTCCAGTGATTACAAAATTAAGGTTTCCACTAATTAATATATATAGAAAATTAAAATCAAAAATCAAGTTTGGTTAGGTTCTTGTTCTGGTTCTCGGTTTTAGAACCAGAACAACTAGAACCAGAATCAAAACCAAATAGTTCTTGGTTCGAAGAACCAAAATCATTAATTTTTTTTTTGTAGAGCCGAACCGAACCGCTCGAGGTTTGCTCTTGGTTTGGTTTGGTTTGGTTCAGACGTTTTGTCCACCCCTACATAAAAATAAGAAATAGATTCAGATTTATCTTGAATTTTGATTTGTTATCTTAACATAATTATTAGTTATAAGATAGAAAAAATTTCTTTTTCTTAATTTGCCACTTGCCATTTCGTTAGAAATTTTGTGTATAAACAGGACTAGTGTTTTTGAATAATTAGACAATTATTGGGGATTCAATTTTATTTCATTGCTCTAAAGTTTCTCTGCATCACTCGGTAACTATAAAATCATTGACGATGCACTTCGTTTTATTATTAATTATAGCTTACTAGCTTTGGAGTGATCCAACTGAAAAAAAATTTCATAGTTGAATCCTATGAATTGAATCCACAAGGTGATTCATGGGATCTTTGAAGTGCATGATGTTGACATTACTATGAATACAAAGTTAAAAAAGTGTCTTCTTAATTGTCAGATTGCCACTTTTCTCCTGGGTTTTTTGTGGCGTGTGGGGGAGATCATTCCACATTTCAGTCTCCATTCATTTACCATTAATGTCTAATATATTCTTGTCATTTACTGCTGTTTACGTTGTCAGTGTTGCTGCCGCATTTTCACTGTCATTTTACTAGCAATGCTCTTTTTCCCTACGAATGGTTCTCAGCATCTAACAGTTCCCAAGATGTGTTTGCTTCCTCAAAAGAATAAATTCTTGAAATGAATGAGGATTGTGCATCAGTGTTGGTGTCTATCAAGTTTAAAACAGGAAATGATTTTCTATTGTTGTGTGTTTTCTATCTACTTTTTCAAGTGAGAAGTTACAGTCTTCATCATTATTCTCTAATTGATATGAGTCTCTCTTTTTTAACGAAACATGTATTAATGTATAGCCATCATAATGTATCATTTCAGTAACCAACTTACATCAGAGCTTATAGTTTAGACCGTTGTGAGTAGATATCGTTGTTTGTAGGCTATTTTTGAAACATGGTTGTATTGAAGCTAGAGGAGACTGAAAAATTGAATTTTATCTTACTGTTTTTTGCCTGGGAAGGCAAAACTTAGTCAGACTTACTACTTAAGAACCATTGTACACTTGGATATCTTGGGAAGTGCTACATGCTCAATCCACCTCTTTATTTACATAGGGTTAGCTGCATAGCTTAATATATTTTCTGTACTGAGTCAGCAAAGTATGAACTTCCTGTTTCAGTTAAACTATACCATACAATCTTTCTTCAAGCATGTTCGTCGTGTCATATTGTATTATCCTTCTGGGTTCATGGGGGGACAATGATGCAAGTTGTCTATGCCCAATCCTAATACGAACTCTTCCAACTTCACTGATTATTTATTAGGTGGTGGCGAAATAATGACCCTTAAACTTGTGCAGGCTTTTTCACCGTGTTTTTCTTTCTGCTCTCCATTTGGGTGGTCATTGATCCTCTATCTGTTTATATTGTTGCATTGACTTATAATTTTTCAAATTCTTTTGTGTATAGATTATTCTACCAAATACCAAATGAAGAGAACCCTTTAGTTGCCTGTGATTTCATTTCTTGTCACTTGAATCAGTTATTAAGCATGATCATTTATCTATGTCTATGGGATACTAAGCTTACAACTTTTACGTCTTTGAAATTTCCACCCAAGCAATAGCTAAACTGATATGAGATAATAGAATTGCAGTTCTACAAAGTTTATCATTCAGTTGAAGATGTATTTTATTGATGGTCCATAATTGTAGTGGCGAGATCTAAGGAACTGTTTAGTGTATGCTCTCACAGATTCATGAAGCATAATTCTGATTTTCCTCCTCCTGGGTCGTTAATGAGAAGCATTATCTTCCTATGCAATTCAGCATGCATCACCCCCCCCCCAACCCCCAAATATAAATGCACTTATGTATACCTCTATATATATATTTTGATTCGTGGAACTTTAAATTGAATCTCCCATAGTTACTTATGGCTTAGGAACAACATAATGTGATTTGTGTGCAGTTACGTTTGAATTGCTGATGTTTTTCCATAAAAGACTTTATGAACTTATTAAATATATGTTTTTGTTATCAAACAGATTATGAAGGAAGCATTATCTTTTTGTTCATGTCTGTTTCATTCTTCACAGGGATGGGAACATACCAGTTTCGTTTATTCAGAAGTACCTCAAGAAGAAATTGAATCTTACAAGTGAAGATGAGGTAATCATTTTCATCACTTGGAATGATTTCTCAACCAATTTTTCATATTTTAGTTCAAAAGAAGTTTATATTAAAATTGAAATTGGCTAAATAACCCACTAGCAGCGGTAGAGTAAGGATTCGGATCCAGTCGAGACCTAAATTAACTACCAAAAATTTTCAAACAGAAAATATAATAATATTAAAAATAAAAAGTAAAAAAAATAAAAAATAAAAAAGTAAATGAAATTTCTTACTCAAATATCAGTGGGGGCCTGGGCCCCCACCTCCCTCCGCCACTGATGGTAGAGAGAGAAAAGTAAAAGAAGAATATGAATATGAAAGGAAAAAAGCACTCTGCAAGTGTTTGAACAATTGAATATGATCCAACAACAGTGTAATAGCCTAATTGGTCCACCATTGACAAAAGTGAATTTGAGCCACTCACTAAGACCTGTTAACAGAATTTATAGATTCAAACCCAATGTAGTGGGTTGGGTTGATTTTCACAGCTAATGGAAGCCTTTTCCATTTCATTTATGCATATTGGTTTTTATTTTCTGTCGCCAATATGACTTGGAAAGTGGCATTTCCCTCCAGTCTTCACGTTTGTCTTACATCTGTCCTTGAATATTCCAGTCACTCTGGGAAAGGGATGAAAGAAAATGATGTAGAACAGGAGGCCACACCCACAAAAAACAAGACAATATTGTGTATTGCTATATAACTGTGTGTCAATCAGGAGTAATTTTTGTTTTCATTAGAAAAATACTATATGCTCCTCCTGGGGCTCGTGCATAATTTGGTGCCTCATAGACTGTATTCCTTGTGGACCCAATGTCGAACCTTAATAGATCAGACTGGGGGCCCAGGTAAAAATATTATGTTTTGCTTCACAGCCAACAAGATTATATTGTTACATATTCAAAGAAGTTGTAGTTTTCTCATACTATTTTATTTTCTGGAGACAGACAATAACATTTGCTGACTTCTTCTTGGCTGACATACTGACCTCTATGTCAAAGGTAAGCAAGTTATGGTCTGTTATAGTTTTTGATAAGGTTGTATGTTATGTGGAAAACTTGTTTGCCTATTTATGGAGAGGCAAACTGTAATTTTTTTGTTTATCTATCGATATTTTTCGTCATTCAAATTCTGAAATTCACAGCTCATTCAATGCCTCGAAGTATTTATATTGATATCCTTAAAAGAGAGGTTGGACTAGAAGTTTTTACCAGACCAAGTCAAAAGGATGAATGATATGACTGTTCATCCATTTTTGTCACTTGTTACACGACATATGATAACTAATAAGTACTGCAGCCAGTGTCTCTGAGAAGCAGGAGTAACATTGAAATTCATTATGCATATCTTTCTTTCTCAAGATGAATATTATGCCTATTTTTGGATGCTCTGGACCATTTGGTTTCTAATATCATTGAACTGCAATGTTCAGGCCATTTAGTACTTGATCTTGGGGTATTACTCACCTGAATTAACAGCTTCATTACTTGACAAACCATGGCATTGTCTAAGTCCCATTATTAGGCCTAGGTAGGGTATTACTTCTCATATTGTTGGGACTTCTGAAATTATTTGTTGCTCTTCCTGGTAGAAGTTATTGGTGAGAACTGGAGATAAAAACTGAGGTTAGAAAGCAACATTGGGGCTCAAGAGATTGATAAAGATCCCTTGTTGTGTATGCTTTTGTCGCCTAGAAAAATAAGGGCAAACCTTTTGCAGACCCAAATTGGCTACACATTGATCTACAATTTCAATTTGTACAGTTTTTACCTTATACTGAAACAAGCTTTGACTTTTAACACTGCTTGCTTGCCAAATACTGAGCATAATCAATAAAATATAATCCAAGTATAACAGATTAATGTCCAGAGAGGGCCTGAAAAATGATTCAGCTTTTGATTTTTATATGATGTAGAAAAGATGAGCATAACTGCCAACCATTCTTCTCCCTTGTTTTCTCTTGCAATATCTCGCTTGTGCTCTCTCCTAGTAGGATAATTTGCTGATTTTCTGCAGAGATTTTTTTTTAGATGCTGAGAATGCAAAAATTAATGAGACTTATCCTAGCCCCTGGTGTTTATGGACCTGAAAATTGGCGTAACTTCTAAAAACTCCATTAGTTACCAAAATAAGTTCTTATTATGAAATGAAGATAAAAAGTTAGATTCTTTACTTCTGAGGTAAGATTATATTTTCATATATATAAAAGTTTAGTTTCAAATTCTCTCAACTCGTTTGAGCCCCATTTTTTCTTAAGAACGTATTTTGGAATGGTAGATTGATGGAGAATGTGTGGTTGAAAAATAAGGAAAAATTTTGGGTTTGCGTGTAATATTATTTTATTGAAGAATTTGTAGTTAAAAGGAAAAGAGAGGAAAATGTATTTTGGAAATAATGGGGATTAAACAAGGGCTCATAGATTTGTTTTCTTTTGGGTAGTAATAATTTTTTAATGTGAGTGTTATTATTTTGTTTCTCCACTACAATGAATTTGCTTGTGATATATTATGTTGTACTTACTCAATTGCTAATGTCTTGGATATCAGACACAATGTTGTGGTGTAAGTTTGTAAATATGTAATTTGTTTTTGTCCCTGCATATTCTCTTCGCAGGAACCTAGCTGAGTTGTGGACCTTACTAAGCACATGCTACCTATTGACATTCTTCATATGATTTACAGATGCTCTCTTGTGCAGGTTTTCTCAGATTTGGAGCGTTCAGTTTGTCGAATGATCCATCATCAGGTTACATATTCTGTAGTTATGTTTTTATTATTTAACATGTTCAACAATAATTAAAAAGACACTGTCAACTTTCCTGTCTTCCTGTGTGACTCGGATTTGTGTTCTGAAAGGTTTAGGATTTTTTATGGCAATGAAATTAACCTTTTTGCATTATGGAAAGAACATTTTGTGGAATATGTGGATGACATTCATGCTAGGATCATTATTAATCTTCGTAACGTCTTTGCTGCTAGAATTTCTGCTGAAACTTGAATTGACAGGCATAAATTTCTCTTAACCTCACTACTGACAGGTTGACTATTTACGCATACAGGTTGCTACCATTGCATGGTTTGAAGCCGATTCTGTATGTGGAAGTCACTCTGTTGCAATTCCTATAGTTCTAGTTTTGCCTTATATATTTCGTTTATTTCAATGCCTTCGGCAGTACAAGGATACTAGAGAAAAGGCATCTCTATTAAATGGTAAAATACTGCACCTTTGCCTTGTCTTTATTTCGTGTGTCGATGTGTTCAATTTATTTGAGAATAGGGCATAAGATCAATTGCTCTCATCAATTTGGAGTGGCACTCGATTTTCCGTCATGACGTCATGGCAGGCAATGACTATCTTACCCTTTGTTTCAGCTTTAAAGTATTCGACGGCAGTACCAGTTATTTTTCTCTCAGCCCTCAAGTATCACGTCATCCCTGATAAGTGGATGAACGTCTATCGGCCTCTGTGGCTTCTCTCAAGTGTTTTGAATTCTTTGTATTCATTCTACTGGGACGTGAACCGAGATTGGGATTTGAGGTATGTGAGAACATAGTGTTATTGAAATCTAATTTTCAGATTTAATTGACGCTTTAACTATTTACAAGAAAATATTGTAAGTTCCTTTGTATGTGAGACCTACAGTTTCCTTCCTTTTATTATTAGTTCCTTGTGGTGGGTGAAATTATGTTTGTAAACTTCTATTCTCTTCTTTTTCTCGCCAGTTGCTTCACTCGGATTTTCAAGTTCAGCAAACCGAGTTTCTTGTCCAACGCATTACATGGAAGGAAATGGGTAAGAAGCTCTTTTCTATTGTCTCTGTGTTCAGGAAAATGAATTTGCTGGTTGGTACAGTTATTCAGAATCCTTGCCTTGCCTCTATTAAGAATTGTAACAATTGTTCACATTGCCTAAAGGCTAACACCATCCTGAATAATGAGTACCCTTATTTTCGAGGATGGACATGGCCTAGTTTGACCCTATAGCCCCAATTACTAATACCCAGACCTTTTTTTTCATGGGTTATCTTCGAGGCTTCACCGCGTTGACCAATGCCCTCTGGACAGTTGGCCTCTATTGCTTAATGTTTGTGCGCCCGCGCATTTGGCCTCAGACAAGTACATGCAAGTACTCACTCTGTGGTTGGCTCCTTGCAGGTTTTTCTTTGGGTAATTGGAAGCAATCTCATTTTGCGATGCACATGGACATACAAGCTGTCAGCCCATCTTCGCCACAATTACTTGACCGTGTTTACCATAACTGTCCTAGAGATGCTTCGTCGCTTCCAATGGGTATTTTTTCGAGTAGAAAATGAGTGGAATAAGATGAATTCCAAATCAAATATTCAACTGTCCATGACTGACACGTCGAACGAGGAAGACAAATTACTTAGTTCCATTGATCACAATGTATAGATTGCTAAACACTAGCAGGAAGTATCCACATTAGGCTAAATGATTTTGTCAACCATCCATCCATCCCATTTTTTTATTATCATCAAGAACACACGTTTCTTGTTAATACTAGCTTGCATGACAGGGCATTCTGTTTTTGTCCTTTGAACGTTATACCTTGAAGTGAGGACATTTTTAGACTGCCATTATAAATTTTTGATGGCTAAGAGGGAGAAATCCATATTGAAATTTAAAGTTTTACATTTTTCTCTCGTATTTGTTATCTTTCTTTGGTTAGAATAATTTTATAGTGAAAGTAGTGAAGTGGAATGGTCTCGATTGCCAAACGAATTTTTGTCTATGTGACAGATTATGTATATAAATTTGAATAGATGCAGATGTAGAAATTATATCAATCTTTTGATCGGATTCTTTAAAATTCATTTTCTATCATATACTTTTCCAATAAAATGATTTAGTACGAGAAATCATACTTTTCCCTTTTTTTTAATCGAAAATATTTGAAAAATCAGTTTTAACAAAATTTATCTATAAAAATTTACATAAAGCGGAAGCTTTATCGGTCTTTTACTACCTCGGCAGTGGAAAACCAAAATTAAGAAATAATAATAATAAAAATAAAAATAAAGATGATATATATATATAATAACGTGGATATTAGCATTACGTCCTTCACATGTTTCAGTTTCACCAAGTCGTGGCCATTCCTTCCCCAAATAGCATAAATACCTGAATTAAATATTAGTATTAATTTTTGAAATAACAGGCGCCATTAGAAATTGAGAGCACTACAGGAGTTAATTGTTCAAGTGGTCACTGACTTATGTTCATGTCTTCAATTGCTCACGAAAGTTTAAATTGTCGAGGTTTGGCCATTGAACTTTGGAAAATATTGGACATTACTCACTGATATAACTTCTGTTTGAAATCTCTTATGGAATTGGTGACGTGGCTGGCGGAATGCATACGCAACGTTCCGTTACGCCGTCAAACTTCGAGATTGTCGAATTTCGACCACTAAACTTTAAAAGACGTCTCTGATTGCTTATTAAATTTTGAAAAATATCTTCTATTACTCATTAACTTTAAGGTAGTTGAATTTTGACAACTGAACTTTGAAAAAGTCCTCTATTCCTCACAATAAATTTGGATTTAAGTAAAAGTCGTTAAAATTTGGATTAAAGTTTGAATTTAATTTAATTCTAACTATTGTGTATTTCGTTTTAAATTCAAAATTAAAATTCATTTTTAATTTAATTTTAATAACAAATTTATTGTATATTTCGTTGCAAAAGTTCAAATGTTATGATAAATAATGCTTGCAAAGCTATGCAAAGGAAGTGACTATTAATGATAATAAGATACACAATAAATTTGTTACTAAAATTAAATTAATTTTTATTTTTAATATTGAATTTTACAACAATATACAAAATACACTAATTTTACAACAATATACAAAATAAGCCTATGTTTCACGGGATGCCTTTCTTCTTAGTATAGAAAGGGACACCATGCGGCAGTAGTGTGGGTCGTTTCTAAACAAAAGAAAATTTGATTACAAATTGTAGAAAACTTGAAATACAATTGAAAGTAACTTGATCATTAATTGCTTGAAAGCTATAAATTACAATTGATGAAAGTAAAAAATTACAATGGTTAGTGCAGGGGCGAACACTGGAAAACTTAAAAGATTGTTTGAAAAATTAATACCCCCTATAATAGCATTTGGAACAAAAATCTAAGTGATATGAGTAGACGTTTAAATGACGAAGAATCATACTAAATGTTTATCAATATCAGAGTTATTTTAGAATTGAAATAACTATTACAAGGAATGAAAATTACAACTCAAACTTGAACTAATATTTCTAATGTGAGACCAAAGCTGGGCAAACTGTGGCTGCGATTGGGTCAAGGGGCT